>CABPRJ010001477.1:0-92652 GCA_902439185.1 Cinara cedri | reverse complement strand
CAAAAAAAAAAAAAAAAAAAAAAAAAAAAAAAAAAACTATCGGTAATATTATTATTATACAGCAGGGATGGGCAACTCAATAATACCATAGAGGGCCAATTTTCAGAACATTCAAATTTAGCGGGCCAGAGAACATAAAAAGTAAAAAAATGACAATACAATTTAAAACTTACAATTGACATTAATTTTTTTATTTTTAATTATTTATACATCAAACGTGGCGTTTATTAATGGTACGCGGACCGCCAGTCGCCCATCTCTGTTACGTGGCGATACGTCGGCGTTTCATATCATAAATAGATATTGCCCGACTTCGGCGTATCTTATTTATACCCAATATACGCACTGTCACACTGGCGCGCTGACAGGAAATCGTTTATTCAGGTGTTGTTGGCTAAGGTACCAATATGCATATAGGGCTGTGCAGGTATTTAACTGAATGCGTAGTATACCTACCCGCCTAACGACGCACAATATAAATGACAATGCACAGCAGACTTCAAACACGCACGCATGTCGATTACATTTTAATTAACTGTTTACGCAATTGTCCGCAGTGTGTTGAGTTTATGTAAACTATATTAAAATGCACAATTATTGTCGTACACGGCAGTCTAATACATAATATACACTGTATAGACAGTTGTATACATTAAATTGAACCCCCGTCAAATCGTATTTGAATAATAAATAACGACACTCGGGAACGTCGTACGCCGGCGATTCGCGGTGCCGCATAATAAATACCAAAACGTATACATACATGCATTTTCATTCACATGGCTATGTTAAATAAATCTATATTGTCGAAGAAACGGAAAATGTACGAAATGTAGGTATTTATAAAAAAAATATTACGATTTTGATTTCCGTAGAAAACTTTTCTATCGGCAATTTCGCTCCGATTTACAATGATAGTACTTTTTCTAAAAGGAAATCTGACTGGAAAGATACTTTAGAGAGGTCATTTTTCAATTTCAAAGAAAATATATTATGCCTATTTTATTATTTTACCACAATATGACATATATATTGTTGACAAAGCATCACTATCAACTGAACTGTGCTCAGAACCGTTTTTTCGTTAGAAATGGTTTATTGTTGCTTACAGATATACATTAAATTACACATATCAGTGTCTGCACCATATCCCATTATCCTAGAACGTCTTTTTTCTTTTTTTTTTTTACAAAAACCAAAACTTGCATCGTCACACGGTGGTGCCCAAAAGCACCATCCCAGGCAAATTTCCTTTCAGAAAAATGCTACACTTGAAAACCGAATCAAAATTTCTGGCAGAAAAGGATAAACATAATAACAAAACCAATACATTCCTCAATCCGCTTAGAATCTAAACATTTCACTTTTAAAATACAGTTATGTCAATTTAAGCTCCACCGTGTGCATGAAATCGGTTTCCAATGCAGTATAAACTCCTCTGTGGATTACATTTTTAATCGTTGTTCTCGTCCTCCATTGCCATTTATTTTCCCTCCGCCCTCATTATAGGGATTAAAATAAATTCATTGTGCTGTAAACGGAACCTGTATCCAGTGTATAGTGCTACCACTACGTTTCTAGTTAATGAGGCTATTTGTATTAAATTCATTTGTACTTTTCCTAATAATCGGGGAAAACTGTTAAAATTACTGAAATATTTACTCAACGCTGCAGTTTTTTTGTCGTCTAAGAAATAATTATGTATAGGGATCCGAAATTTTCACCGAATAATTTAATTAGTCATAAGTTCAATAAATTGAATTTATTTAAGAGGGTGTTTTATTCGCTACTACTGTCTTAGTCCAACTACCGGGTAACATGCAAATGCAATGCGTACGCAGAATAAGTAAAATTAGTTTTTTTTTTTTTGATTTTAGAATAATAGTACATGTTATAAAATTCATCGAGAACGATATTTTGGAGAGAATGTCATTGATTTTTTCGTTTTTAATTATGAACTATTAAAAGAGTTACAGTTATTTAAAAAAACAAAAAAAAATGTTTTTGTATTTTCTATATCGAGCTGTATATTTTTAATAACACAAAAACCCTATGATATTCTCTCCAAAGTATTGTTCTCAATGGGTACACAATTATAGGTACTTTTACTCTAAAATCAAAATTAAGCTATTTTACTTGTTCTGCGTAAGCATTGTTTTTGTATGTTACCCGGTAATTGGACTGAGACAGTAGATGCAGGTACAGCGTCCATTTAATTAATTATAAAAAATTTGAAATTTTATATATTTTTTTTTCTTTTTTGGATTTATGTTCATAAAATTTTCTCGGTTTCGTATAGATGTGTGAACATTTGATGACGGACCCCGCCGTCCCAAAGTCGTAGTTTGAAGTTCAAATTTTTTCAAATTTTTTTTAACACTCCTGCTTATGGTCGAACAGTAACGTCAGGTATAAGTAAGTATACACATAAAAAATATACGATATAGGTACCTAGTCGAGACGATTAACATTTTTGGAAAAGGGAAAAAACCCGTGCACCCACGGTTATAGTGCGTCAACCACCCTCGGTGCACGACCAATTAAATAAAAAATATATATACTGCCGTTTTACAATTAAAACCTATACGTAATATAATATATTGCCGAGGACCTGCAGCGTTACAAATTGAGATCGGTCCCGGACTATCATATCATCGCCTACACTTGCTTACCCACATTATATTATTGTCTCTGTCGTCCCGACGATGCGGCGCTCGTTTCTGTCATTTATGTTTAACGAGTCTTTTATACTTTCTCGGATTTTTATGATTTTCGTCGTTTATTTTTATCGCCGTGGCGGATCTATACGCACGCGGAACGATTCAATAACAAGGACCGACCGGTCGTTTTCGAGGCAAGTGAATTCGGTCTGTCAGCTATTTGTTTAATATAATATCATTTATACGACCGTTTTAATCGTTTCTATAAAAAAAAAAAAAAAAAAAACCCAAGATTATCATCAATCTCAGCGGGAATTCGACCTGATGGGTAGTTATTCATATCCGCGATACATGATATTATATGTTTCTTTTTCTCTTTGATGTTATTGTTATTACTTATTACGTTTTTAACTGCCTATTACCTATTTATACCCACCTACTGCAATTAATATTCGTTTGACAAATTTATGTCCATAATTTTTAATCGGCAGACCCTCCCGGTGGAATGATTTTTATCCCGCTGCAGTTTGACGAGGTAGATGTTCCTATCGGTCATACGTACTATAAAGTTATTGTTTGCTTATTTGCTTACCTTATATTTTGTTAAGTTGCAGCGTTATAGACTATACGGTGATATTAATAACTATTATTTTCAAGTAGTAGTAACTAGTAACTTTATGATTTTGTCCGTATGCGCTTTATCTCTGAAATGACTGCGAATCACGGAATGCAATTTTCACTAAACAATTTGTTTAGTTTGAAGAGCGTCCCCATTAATTTTATGTCTAATCGGTTTAAAAAAAAAATGTACTGGAGTCTGGAGACAGGGGCGGATTGGGCCCACCGGGAAAACTCCCGAATTCCCGGTGGGCCGCTTCTTCGAATAACTGTTTTAAAAAATAATTTGTTTCAAAACATTATGCTGAAATACCTATGTACTTTTTTCGTGTACATTTTTATTTACCAGTGGTTACCTGAGATTAATTAGCTATTGGTTTGTTTACATTTGTGGACAATTATTACGGTAGTCGGCTATTTAGTGGTTTTATTTATCAATAATTAATTTATTGAACTCTATATGATAACGCTATTCTAACCTGATATATATACGGGATTTTTAGATTCTGAATAGAGCGAAGAAGCTTATGGTTGTACAGTAGTGTTTAATTTTTAATATTTTTTTTTTATCTGTGAACCACATTTTTACGAGCAATTTTAATCCAATTTACACTGATAGCACATTTTCTGAGAGGAAATTTGACTAGGTAGGTACTTTAAGCAGGTCATTTCTTGATTTTCTCTAGAGTTTTCTCGATATATGGGAACAACCCGAAGAACTGAAAAAAAAACGTAGGGAAAACGGGATAGCGGGACAATAGGTAAAATATTAAACAAATATTTAATGCATATGTAATTCTGTGGCTTGGTGCAAGAAAAGCTAATGTAGTTTTTTAAAATATCAGTTAAAAATAAAAAAAGACGTCCTAGGATAATGAGGACGGATGCAGCCACTGTTATAGATAATTTAATGAATACCATTAAGCAACAATAAACCATTGTTTCGAAAAAAAGATTCTGAGCCGAGTTAATTTGATATTGGTGCTTTGTCAACAATACATAAGTTATATTATAAATGAAAATTAAAATGATTAAATAGACTTTATATATTTTCTTTAATAATATTTGTTTAACGTTATACCGATTTTCCTAGTTTTTCACATTTGCTGAGAAAACTCTGGAGAAAATCAAAATACGATCACTCAAAAGTACATCGCTAGTGAAGTTTCCTTTTAAAAACATCGCAAAAGTTGAAAAAAAATTGCTGGTAGAAAAGCTGTACAAGAAAAAAAGAAGACCCTAATATATTTTAACTAATACCTATCTTTCGTATATTTTTCGGTTTTTCAAATTTGATGTAAAAACCACTGAGAAAATCGNAGACCCTAATATATTTTAACTAATACCTATCTTTCGTATATTTTTTGGTTTTTCAAATTTGATGTAAAAACCACTGAGAAAATCGAAAATGACGTCTTTAGTCTTAAGTACCTTTTCACGCCGATTTCCTTTCAGAAATGGTGCTACACGTAAAAATCTGAGTAAGTCTTCTGGTAGAAAAGTTGCACACAAACTAAAAAAAAATAAACATCTTTGTAAAACTATAAGCTTCCTCGCTCCATTCAGAATGTAAAAGGAAGGGTACAATTATTTATTTTATTTATTTTCTAATCAGTTGTAAAAATTAAAAATTAAATTTATACATTTAATAATATCACATATATATTATCTCGTCATGTCTTTTCTATGCTCTATATATTTTTTTATTTTACCTATGAAGCACGACTTAGGTTTTATTCTTCTATTCGACTTTGGTCACCTGCAGTCATAGTTCACAATCGTTCAGAGGTGCGTTGAATCGATTTAAAATAAATTAGAAGTAGGATTTAATATATTTTTTTTTCAGATTCAGAGCGTAGCGAGAAATATATTGTTTTTACAATGATATTAATTTTTTTTTTTTTATACTGTAACTTTTTCTACCAGAAATCTTGTTCCGATATATCAAGTGGTATACGCTTTTTTGAAAGGAAATTTTAACTTGTGAGTATTTGAGTATTTTAGAAAGGTTATTATTTCGATTTTCCATTTTATTGTCACTCTATCTAGGTAGTCTACTTAATAGTAATTTCTATACAATGATTGTGAAAAGATCAAAAAAGAAGTCATCGATCATATTTTAGTCAATCAATTATCAAGCGTTTGCAGTGTACCTATAATATGTACTGTAGTAGAATATGAAAAGTGTGCAACAGTCAGTATTTGTAGAAAATAATAATATAATGCTGCTGTATAAAATATATCGCTATTTATATATTAAGTGCATTTGAATGGAACAGGTGTATTATATTGTTATAGAGTAGATATAATATGGCAGTGTATAAAAATTACTATGGTACAGAAAAGGAGAGATTACTTCGTCATCGCGTTCCCTTGACAAGGTATATTAACGTACGTACCGGCACTATAGGCAATAGACATAAATTATTATATTAGACAACTGGAGTGTTTACCTGCAGTATATAATAATACGATATCATATCACATATTGTATCGGGTGTACACCGCTCCGGTGTGCCAAGACATTTGGTATGATATAACACGATTACGGTATGTGTGTTTACTTGGGAGCCATCGCGGTATCATAACGACTTAATAATATTGGACCCCTGTCGCGGGATACCTGGACTTTTTTTTTTTTTTTTATATTATAATAATTACAATATGATTGTTTCAACACGACTCAGCATGTTTTCCACGAGCGCGTTTCCAAAACAAGACACACGCAACACGGCAGGACCGACGAATAAAAAAATACCACTACGACGCTGCTGCGCAGACAGTAAGCTCGGATTGATTAATTGATTCGTTATAATATTTTATTTTATGCTGTGTGTACACGGCGACGGTAATTATTAACTACACGATCGCGAGATAAAAATTATTATATTATATTTATTATTAATTTTAATTTTAATATTTCTATAATATTATAATCTAAAACCAACGGAAGGTAATTTTCAAACCGATGTATATACCTACCAAATACCGGGTGATTATTTTATCGTTAAACATTCATTATTTCGAAAAGTATTGACTATTTTTGAAAACTTAAAAAACTGTTTTTGAAATGTTGCATTTTATTTTTATTTTTTTTTTTTTTTTGTTATCCTTATTTTTGGGAGTGAAAGATTTCATCCCTAATTTTGATTTTATAGGAATTAAAATAGATGGAGTATTAGTTAAACATTTTAATTTCTGTCATTCCATTGACGAGATATTCCACTTTTAAGTTTATATCGGAGGTGTTGCAAGTAAGTGGTGTATTATTAAAATTCCACGAGCTATGCTGTAACACAAATAATACTGCACTACTCTTCCCCGACCCAAACTTAAAAGTGAAATATCTCATCAACGGATTGACGGAAATTAAAAATGTCAACAACAAAATTTATCTTAACTAATATTCCATCTATTTATGGGATGTTCGACCTAAGTTTTTATTTCAAAATCAAAATTAGTTAATCGTTTTACCTCCAAAAATTAGGGCGACATAAAGTAATATTTAAAATGTCAAATTGTAGAGCTACTTGTTTCTTAAATTTCTTATAAAACAGATTCCGAAAATAAGTTAATACTCTTTGATAAAATGAGTGTTTATTGATAAAAGAATCATCCGATATATTGAGTATTTAATGCGTGTACGATTCGGCAGTGCAATGACTACACGCATTTAACATAGTAGTCAACATTTGTCTTCTTTTATTGGAGCCTTAGTTAGCGAAATGAGGAACTAAACGGTTTTACTGTGATGTGGTTTTTTTTTTTTTTGTATGTATATAAAAAAAAAAATGTATAAACATTTTTCTTCTAATTTTTGATCTGTAGTTGGTGCATTAATAATAACATCTTTTGTTTTTCCTTGTAAATTCCGTAATAAATCGGTAAATTGACAATATTGTTTGTATATTTTTTGTTGATTTATGGATTACCTTGGCAACAAGAGAAAAAATATGACTAATAATATTCTGATCAGAATCGTTTTTCAACGAATTATTCTATATGTCTTTCCTTCTAACTTTTAATTTATTTTACACAACAATTAAAATAACAAATTGCATTCTCGTAATAATAATATACATGATACATGTACTTATTATAAATATTAATTTATTTATTGAAAACTAAAATTTGTTTGCGCCACTGGCCACACACAATGTCCCACTCGCATAATCTATTTCTATTCGTTTACATTAAAATTTTAAACTTCTATTGTGTATAAATTCTGTACTTGTGGCCTTTTCTGAGAGACGCTGTTGGTCTAAACCAATTTTGACAAGCCTTAGCTACAGCATTTTTGTATATGATAGAGGTCCAAATAGTATGAAATTTAACAGCCCCATACACTAACAGGCCGAATTGTGTTGATTAACCCATGCAATATTTTTAATACTATTAATAATAAAATATAGCCATATATACTTGTAATGATATAGAATATAAGGAAGACTTGACTGATAGAAACTACAACTGTGATAAAAATGATTCCGAAATATTATTCATATTATCACATGAATTTATCATATAATTATAACGGTATAAACAAATATTTCATGCGAGCTATTCAATACAATTTGTCCGCTTGGTAGTTGATTTACTGCTGCTATCGTGTATCCTGTATTATGCATCAAAATGCATACAATTATTGTGTCGGGTATCGAAATAATTTTTTTTTTTAGTACCTATCTTGCCCAACCCTACCTATAGTGGTTAATGGGTCTTTTCAGTAAGAAAGACTCCGAATCCCGCAGACGAGTAGTTCAGCTCCCGAATACGACGAGGGTGCAAGAGACGCGATATTATTATTTTTTTTTTTTTTTTATGTCTCCAAACTGGTTACGAAATATACCATTAACTGTATAGGCATTTATATACATATATGTGTATAATTTTTTATTGCGCGTTACCCCATGGGGTGTACAATTAATAAAAACGTATTATTATTGATATAATTTGACTATATACGCAAGCGGCCATCGTATTGTATGACTATCGCCTGTGTGTGGGAACCCGCGCCGACTTCTTTTGTCGCCCGCGCGATAATGCGCTTGCCCGCCCGTGAAATTCGTTCTCTGCAGCACATCACACAGCGTACAGCGGCGTGGACAAAAGGACCGAGGCGAAGGAGTGTCACATTTTTATTTTTATTGTGTATCATTTTTTTATTGACCGATAATATTCCCGAAAGTCTTTGGGCGGAATGGCTAAGAGAAGGCGACGTGGTATGAAGTAAACGACGACGTCATAGCAATAATAATAATAATAATGAGACGATGGACAAGATGAAAAGCGAATTATTATTTATGACCGTATCGTTGCACCTGCGGTGCGCTGTGGATCGAGAAGGAAGGCGAACTGAACGCGGTGAATGCGGCTAACACAGTAAATCAATTTTTTTTTTTAAATTTTATTGGCCGTTGACAATCCTGTGAAACACGGTTTTTCAATCAAAAGCGACCGTACTTAAATTTAATATTATATCCTATGCATGATCTGCAACGATAGCGTAGATACCAGAGAAGCGCACGAAGATATATAAATGTATACAGAGTGATTAATTTATTACGGAATTTCTTGAAAGATTATGAGTGAATTCGATTTCTGTTTTTGTTTTTCGATAATTATGGAACCGTTTAAGCTAAATTTAACACTATATTATTATCGATTTTTCACCTCTATTCCTTCTCAAATTACAAAAATAAAAAAGCGAAAATAATGATACTGTTATTACCTGTAAAATTTCTCGTTTTTCCCTGATTTACCACCACATCCTCGCTACGCTCAAAATATAAAATCAATTTAAATACGTTATATATTATGCAAATTATGTTGACATAATATTATAATGTAATATAATTTAAGAAAGTCAGGAAATCCAAAGACGAGTAATTGGAACAGCAGTGTGGCGAAATTGGTGAGCTGTTTAAAGTAAATTAAATAAATCATGCGTATCGCAAAATCCAACAATTTGTCGGAAAGAAAAAACAAAATTGCATATATATCAGAGATAAAAATGGCCAATTATTAGTTGTGATGAGAACATAATTAAACAATGAAGAGAGTATCCTAAAGAGCTCTATGATGGAGAAAAGTTGGAGGAATTGACAATTGATAAAGAAAAAAAAAACTACCTATTTTAAGATCAAAATTTGAACTAGCACTTCATGATTTGATACGAAATAAAGCTCCTGGGGCAAATAATATAAAAGCAGAATTATCACCGTGTACTAAAACAAAGATAAAGGCCACTTTATATCAACTAACTCGGGATTTACGCATATATGAGAATGGAGAGGTAGGTACCGATGAATATTGTAAAAGGCCTTCGACAAAGTTAATTAGAATAAAATACTTCTCATACCACGAGAAATAGGTGTTGAACAATATGACCTAAAACTCATGCACAGTTTTTACAAAAATCAGATAGTTTACATTAAAAAAGTAGGAATCACTGATAATGCTTAAATAAAAAAGGGAGTCCGACAATATGATAAGGGTGCACGTTATCAACCCACTTTTTAATAATTACATCAAAAAAGTTATAAATATAGTGAAAGAAAAACTAACAATACTAAATGTTGGAGTGAAAATTGGCGGAGAAACTATCTCAATGAGACGTTTTACTGATGATATTGTGGTGATGACAGAGAATGAAGGTGGCATACAACGTGCAGTTGATGAAATTAATGAAATGCTCAGATCAGAAATGAAAATAAATGGTGCAAAAACGAAGATCCTAGTCTGCGCTAGAGATCCGAAAATAAAAGCTAATGTATTTATAAACAGTCGAAAACTAGAGCAAGTAGAGAAGATGATACATCTAGGGAGCATGATCACATCTGATAGCAAAAGTATCCGAAACCTAAAAAACGTACATCATTAGCAACATTTACCTTGTAAAAACCATAAATTGTTTACTTCAAAAAGTTACATCTCAATATCAAAGCATGTGATTGTGAAACATGGGTTATTAATGATACTGAAAAGAAAAACTAGAAGTCTTCGAGATGCGGTGTTGGAGGCGTATGTAAAATATTAGTTGGATGGTGATAAAAGCAAACGAAGAGGTACTTAGAACTGTGGGAGAAAAACGTACGCGCATAGATGCGATTAGAAATATTATAATAATTTTAGTAAATCGTTCGAAAACGAATATGACGACTAGACGATGTCAAAATCATCGACCTACGATTTTACCGTACAATGTACTCAAACGACCACACATCATGAGTTCTGCGATGCACCGAATTGAATATTATAGTTAATTCAAACGTCACACGCGAGGCAGCGTATATTATTTTTAAGGTGCAGTCGGACACTTGTTGTAATATGGTACATGCACGGTTAGATGAATATATTATATGATATTAGACGTGCTTGTTTTTAATGGCGGTCTTATATAGTATACTTCACGTAATAATGTTATGAACTTGGCACGCCACTTAATCTTTACCAATAAGTCATAATAATATGTACATAAAAATGTAAATATGAATATAATATGCATATACCCGTATAAATCCGCTGAATTCAATTAAATTTTAAACCTACAAACATTTTTCACATTACCTTCTCTGTAACATATATTGCGAGTATAAGTGCGTAAGTGTTAATAAAATTATATTTTAAAACATTAACATGCATGTAAAAAAAAAAAAAAAAAAATAATACGAATTTACATAATTTAATATCTCTGTTATAGATATTTATATATTATATGTTTATGTGTTATTGGAATACACGATTATTCGTAGTTGCTAATTTTCTAAAATGTTGTGACATATTCAAGTCGAATTTCGAATAAAATATGTATACTTAAGCCATCCAAGGTTACCGGTTATAGGTTAGGTTAGATTATTAAGAAGTTATTCAAAACTGAAAGTCGATAAATTTGCTCTCATAGTATAAACGGTTACTGGCGTTATATCTCTTATTATGGGACTCTTGTATATAGCGGTTTAATGATACGTATACCTATATAGTTGCTACTTAAAAAGAAGTAGGCGTATGTTTAATGTAAATTATATTTTAAACGGTGCGCGTATATAATAGTGGGACAGTGGCGGCACAAATTTTTTTTTCTACGAAGCGGTTTCATTAAAATATTATAATAACCTCGAAGCGTCCCAACCCCAGAAAAATGGGGGTGCTGTAAATAAAGCTCCTAAAGTACTTGCACTTCACCTTTATTCGTCAGCTTATCTAACGATAAAGTTCCACGCTGGTGTGGTCATAAAGCTGCAGCTGCTTCATAGAATATCCATTCACACCACTACTGTTTACGGGGATATTCTGTCGATGTCATGTGGGTCGACTATAAATAAACAATAAAAGCAAAAAAACGAAAAACGCCGTATATTAAAATTATTATACGAAATAAATAATATACTCGCACACGCGTCGCCGTATATAGAGTAAAGGTGCCCCCACAGCTTACCGTAAAACGTGAAATATTCTAGGACTGTGATTGGTTAAACCATGTGCAGACGCGGATCCAAAGGGTGAGCCGGGTGGGCCCGGGCCCACCCGACATGTTCGACAACAGTTATTTTGATGTTTCGCGTTTTCGTTCAAATTACTGTTTACAATTATTCATTATAATATTTCGCATTTATTAAAAAAAAAAAACATTAATTTATCTATAGTAATCGTACACTGAGTCGCGAAACTACAGTATAGTACGACGTACCGTAACGTCCTATAATAAAATGTAATTTTTCCCTGTGATTAACATATTCGTACCAAAATATTGATGGTACAAACGCTGGTAAAATGTCGATGAGAAATAATTAGTGTAGTGGACCGGGCACCGCCGTTGACATATCCAAATTAATTGTTAATTGACACACGTGTGTATTATTATTGCGTCTGTTGTCAACTTCTGAAACCTTATGCACGTTTAATAATTTAAATTTGATTGGCAATAACGGAAAATGTAAAAAATGTAGGTATTAGTTGAAAATGCATCGGCCGTTTTTTTCCTGTGGACAACATTTTTACTAGCAATGTTGCTCCAACTTATAATGATAGCGGTTTTTCCAAAAGAATATTTCACTGGGGAGGTTCGTATTTGTTTTGAAAACATGCATTTCACTATTGAGGTACTTTAAATAGGACATTTTTCGATTTCATCAGGGGTTTTCTTAATAAATGCGAAAAACCGGAGGAAAACGGGAAAAACGTAAGAAAAACGGGTTCCGTCATTTTAAATTGTGAAATTTCGAAAAACTGGAATTACACCATAATATGACATATGCATTGTTTACAAAGCAGCACTATAAACCGAACTCCGCTCAGAAACGTCTTTTCGCCAGCAACGGGTTTGTCGTCGCCAAATGGAATACATTGAATTAGGACGTCTCTTCAGGGTTATAATATCCACGGGCCCGTCTGAAAAAATATTCTCGGATCCGCGTCCGACCGTGTGGTTAGTACGTAGTGTGGTTTGCCGGCGGTCAATTATCGTTTTTTTGATTTCAACACCTCGCCCGTACCGCCTACGCCAGCCGGACGGTCGGGTTCAACTTTCGCGTATTCGCCGCGGTTTAACGATAACGGTTCGACCATTTTGAATTGTATCGATCGCCGGCGAACAAATTGTAAATCATCACCGTTCACGATGGGCCGCGCACGACGGCGCGTTGACTCGCGCGTATCCACCATACGTGTATGTACGCGTGCGTGTATGTTAATTCGTCGGTCTACTGTATACTACACAACCCGTGACTATATGTACTTGTATATATATATTATATAATACATTTTTATACAGTGTGTGTGTGTGTGTTTTTTTTTCTCTCTCTGTTTCACTGGTAATATTTATGTACGCGCGTGCACATAATGCGCCATTATCGCACGTGTATTGTGTGCGCGAAAACGCCTTATTCGCTCCGACACCACCGCCGTCCCATTGTTTTTCATGCCGGCCGCGCCACGTCGACCTGTGCGCGATAATAATAACGCTGCGTGTATATTTGTTATCTTTTTTTTATCCAGCGCGGAGCCGCTCGATCGTCGCCCGTTGGCCGCGTAACGCCGTAATACCGTAATAGTAATACGCATTGCCGGCAGTGTTGTACTACGGGGGGGAAAAAAAAAAACAAAACGACCGTATCGACGGTACACCCAATACGGCTGTAATATAAAATATCGTACATACAAATTATTACTGTACGGCAACGGTGTCGGCAAATAGCGATTCTACATGCATGCATACATACATACATATTGTAATATCATATAGGCGCCTGTACAATATACCGCACTCGGGGACTCTGTTCGACGGATTCGGCCGCCCTTTAAATGTGTTTTCGGCCCGCGGACAATTGAAACGTATAATTGCGAGCCGCTGTCGTTAAAACGAAAAACGTAATCGGACAACGGCCTGCCGCTCCGGCAGGCTGATGTGTGAGATGTAAGAGACACGGGTCACCGACCCGCAAAGGCACCACAAAGTTAACATTTTGTGACCAAAATCGTTTCGCGATTCGTAACGGTCCGCAACCGCAAATTTGGAATTTATAACGCAAGTATAACCGGCCAAAATCAAGTTTCACTTCGCGGGTGCCGGGGTCAGTTGACTACAGCACCAGAAACTTAAATTTTATAACAATTAAAAAATTATTTTTTTGATTATTATTATTATTATTTATTTTTTTTTTTTCGTATTTTAAGTAAGTATTTTAGATTTTCAGCGCTGTGTTTCACGTTTTCGTGCTAAATATTGCTATCATACGTACAATACGTATAATGATTTATATTGTATTTTTCGTAAATCTCGTTTACGTTAATTGAAAGATTGTAGAAAAAATATGTCGTTTATGTGAATCCATATAAGAAAATTACATACATTTTTGTTTCATATTACAATCTATTTTTTTAGCAACCCAACGTGTTGGCCCGGCAAACAGTATACATAAACAACTTCTTATTGGTTGTACTCGTATATTGTTTTTTCCTAGAATATTCCTGTCGCGTGTACCTACTTCAAGTTTTTTAAATTGTTAACAGAAGAAAAAATTAATAAATATATACATTTTCTTGCTATGGTTTATGTTTTTATGGCACATTATAGCGCTTATATGTTAAGGATTATTATTGTTAAATCATATTATAGCGTATATTTCAGTTATTTTTTGTGCTATAAAATCCGAGCCCTGATTATTACCATGGCTAAATAAACGGGCATGTCGGTGCACATCGAAAATGACGTGACGCGTAGTAAATCATAGCGCCCGCGATGAGTTATTTCATGAGAAAATTAAGTATGACCATATAGTTTAAATGTAATTAATTGTATGACGGAAAATATAGTATTTGTTTGAGTATTAAAATGTAAAACGAATACGATCGAGCGGAAAATTTGTCCAATTTTCAATACAGTTAATTCTTATCGAGTAGAAAGTTAGCGCATTTCTGTGTACAATTATACAATGCGCAGGTCCTATGTAGCAACTAGTGTAAATCGATTAAAACGTTTTCATTTTCAATTAACACATTTATTACGTTTGCAATTTGAATTCATTTGTCCGGTACAATAATTCATTTGTATATTATAAACATGCTATTGATTAGAATAACATGTTCACAATAGAAGTTCTAAATGCATATTGTTTTGTAACCTTGTTTTTCCTTTAAGGACCAATATAGGTCTGTCGTGTTAGAGTTTAGGAATATTTGCATAAAATGAATATCTAATTTTACTTACCCTATACCTACATTATAATAAATGCGGCCAATGTCAAATGCGGTTAAGAAATTATACTAATGTAATCTCATTTATCAAACAATTAATTTTTAGTTTTATTGTTTTAATAATAGGTACACCCTACGCGCATAATATTAATTAATTTAAATTGAACCGATCAAAAACGGAAAAATAAAATTTCACTTTTGAATTTACATGCTAAAAATACCAAACAGATTTTGATAAATATGTAAATAGTGGCGGATTTGAGAGGGGGCCCCCTTAGAATTTCCTTTCTATAATTGTTAATTAAATCATTTATAGGTATCCAAGATCATATTTGGGTGGAAGGGGAACACTCTTTAAGAAATTGTTCATTAACGAACATGGAAGTACACTTGAGTAATCATTGAAATATAAATATTTGTAGTCCTTATCCCTGTGAGTAATATAAATTAACAGCATTTGAGTATCTTTATTATCTCCGAAGATATTACAATGGGTATATCTTTATGGAACACCCTGTATTATACTAAACTGTCATATGAAAAAATATTAATAAAGTGATCATCAACTTAAGAGATAGTAGCCAAAGCGATGATTACAAAAACATAATATGTTATAATAATATTATGCCTTAAAAATTATTTAAAACAAGAATGAATTTAGTAGGTATATTTTAAATTTAAATTACTCTTATCCCTAAGGCATCACTGATTTAGATAAATATATATGTATATTTTTTTTAAATATTGAGAAGTGCAAGTCGGAATTTATTTGAATACATCAATAATAGTTATTTACAGTATTTGTTTATAAGTAACTATAAGTATTTAATTCAGGAAATTTGCTAAAACTAAAAACAAGTTATTTTCATAATGTATTGGTTATTTATTATAATGATTATTGACATATTATTTCTTGATTTTGCATTAATGGATTCACTGTATAAAAAAATATCAACATAAATATATATATATATATATATATATATATTTTAAGTAATTAATGTTACGATAAAATTGTTCATAAAATAAAAAATATTTAAGTAGTATTTTTGTTTTTAAAAAACAATTTTACGTTTTTCATAAAACGTTGAGCTTCGTCATCCCGTGTTAATTCTGTTCGATTGAGCTACAAACTCTAATCGTTGTTGGACTAAATTCTCCCCGGCCTGCACTCTTTAACACGTTTCAAAAATAAATGACATTCTTTTGCTCCTTTATTTTAATAAATCCTGTTTTTCCTTACATTATTCCCGAATTCGTTTCTTTACAGTCCTCGCGGAGACCTTCCATAAGCTTTTAAGGGCACTCCTTTGTTCAGCTGTAATCGATTTGCCTTTAGGTTTTATCCGATTCATAATGGTATTGAACTGTAATACGGGTAAATGAAATTACGCCGCGCACAAATTATCAAATACTATTTTCAGTCCATTGTCCATTAATAATTGATAAGGTGTATTATCATAATATATTACCTAAGTGAACCGTGAAAAATCGCTAGTGATTCATGGAGTAATATAGAGGCGGCGATCCTTATGACTGCCGTAAGATAAAATTGAAGCCCAACCGTCGGTCATTGTTCCAAAAAAAAAAGCCTGTTAACGAAAATTTGTTCGGCTATTCCGCGTCGTACGCCAACAAACATTGATATCAATTTTACATGATAAGCGAATGACCGTTTGGCATTTCTGCGCATCACAGTAATTACTCTATGCTGTGCGCAGTGTGCGTGTTTGCAAATAAATCGATATTGTTACGGTATTTCAACCTTGTTGAACTGATAACACTGAAAAAGGAGACTGCAACAGCCACTATGGTTTGAGCTTCAATTTTTATTCGGACCGCGGTCACGATATTACTCTATAGAGTGATTCCGTAGACTAAGAATAATAACCGAATCGACAATCGAAAAAACACATTCGCGGTTTGCAATGTCCAATCGCCGTTTGTGAACGGACTCGGTCGAAAACCGAAGCAACCGAACGGGCCTTTTGGGCGGGTTTTAGAATAGGCCGCGGTGTTTTTGTCCGGATCGAAAACGAGAGCGACAAAAAAAAAAAAAAAAAAAACAAAAACCGCGCATTTTACACGGTATACAATCGTAATAAAGAGTCGTGTGAGTCGCGCGCGTGTTGTGCGCGCCGCGGATTTAGCGTTGGCGGCGTATCCATACGGACGAACCGCGCGGGGCTCGAAACAATAACGGAGTCGCGTCGTACTAAAAACGGGAGGCGGCCGCGGCGGCGGGGCCGATTATTCAATCAAGGCCGAACAAAGAGGGACCGGCGGCGAAGTTTCTCCTCCTCCTCCACCGCCGCCGCCGCCGCCGCCGCCGCCGCCGCCGACACCCGAATCTAAATCGACGGCGGCGGCGGCGGCGGCGGCGGCGCGGCGAACAATGGTAAGCGGATTTCGAGGCGGCGTCGACGGCGAATAAGCATCGTTTAGAGGATTACCGTTATCATTATTATCATCATCGTCGTTATTATTATTATTATTATTATTAAATACGGGATTCCCGCCGTGTGTATTATTACGCGCTGTGCGCGCGTGTGTGTACGAACGGATCGCGATACGAGCGCGCGCGCGCATGCGCGCTACTGGGTTGGGTCGCTAACAAGGGGTTGGACCCAGATAATCGGTCGGTAATCGCGCGCGCGTCCCTTTCGTCCCCGCCGCCGGCACCGTCGTTTATATAGACATTATTATTGTATCGCGCAAACGTTTAGGGTCGAACAACAATCGTTGCCGCCCGGCGACGTCGTCGTCGTTTCCTTTTACCGCCGCCGCCGCCGCCGCCACCCGAGTACACATCTTTACACGGCCGCCCCGCAATCCGCTGCCACCCGCTCAAAGACACTGCGATAATACTATACGACGACGACGCTACTATCGACGGGACAACTGCGTATTTTCCATAGCACTCACTTCGCGCACGGGCGCGCGTGTTTCAAAAAGTTGAAAGAAAAAAAAAAAACCAATAAAATGCCCGAAAAACTTTTTAAACAAATTATCGTCGGAAATTGAAGTGATACGTAATATGTTACGAAAAAAATTAAGTACCAAGACCGAATGGGCTACACAAAAATATCCAAAAATCGCATTTTTTTTGAAAACGTAAAAACTAGTAGTTTTTGCGTATAACACAAAAATCCAAAATGTCTTTTTTCTCTCGTGTAATTTAGGCTAAGGCATTAAAAACTGAAACTATCGAAAGGTAAAATTTTACTCCTTGTCTCTATTTTTTTTTTTATTTTTATTTTTTTTGAGATTGAAGTTTGGAACATGCGAGTTTTGATTCTATGATACAAAATACTTGAGTTTTGATTACTTTGATAATATTTTAATTTTAAAATGAAATATGAGAGTTTCCGGAAATGCAATTTTTTAACATGAATTGGGTTCTGCAGTATCAATGTTCACTTGATTCAATATAACTTGTTATGGTTTTGATATAGTAATTTTAGACAGAGTCGTTATACGTTCCGGTTAAATTTCGACCGATTCTTGTGCGTTTATAAATCAGTATCGTTGAGAATATAATTCGTCTTAAAATATCCTTAAAAACAGTGTCGCTAAATCATTATGCCATTGTTTGGAACATATGAGTTTGGGTTCTTGTCTAGCGTCTATTTATATATTTTGCCGTTCTCGATAATTGGATAAAAAAATAAAGTCGCGAACAAAGAATTCTCGATGAAAAACCCGCGGGACGAAAATGGCAAAATAATATTAAAACTGCAATAAAATAATAATACAGACGAAATGTGACCTACGAACAGAATTGTGAAGTTATGCTGCATCTAATTCTACAGTAGACTACCTACTGTCGTATATAAAATGCCTTTGAAATGCTGTAAACCATAATATTATAATAATAGATTACAATACTATCTCTATTATTTATACCTAATTGGACATTTTCACAGTTTCTCATCGGGTACACGCACAATATTTTACCGTGTCGTAGATTTAATACGACGCTCTCATCGCGTCTTGTCAATCTCGGCAACTATTTTCATTATATGGTATAAGTATGTTCAAAGCCTATTAAAAATAATTAGTCAGTGTCCGTCGATAGGTAAGGATAGGTATAGGCATAATAGGTACCTTGACTAATGTTTTATGAATGAGAAAGTCGGACGATTACCATTACAATGGACATACTATACGATTATCCTTGACCACCTCAACCGCGCGGTATGTGCTGTGACACTGCGTATTTATACACCGCGGTAATTGAATAGTTGATATATTTTTTTTTTCTCAACGAATAGCACGAACGTTTTGTTGGACAAGTAAAAGTGTGGACATCACGATCGAGCGTCGCACCGCGTTTAGAACGTTTATTTTTACATAATATTAGATAGATGGAAATGCCGATTTGAAAAAAAAAAAAAAAAATCCAACGATTGACGATAGGTAAATCTACTTAATTAAATTGATTATTAGATATTTTTTATAGTTCAAATTCTAAACATAATTTGCATCGTCACCGACGATTTATTGTGACTAGACGACCGTGTTTTCTACATTATTTGTAAATCGCTCGTGGATATATGGATATATGGATATATTCTCATTAATAAAACATTATTCAATTTTTTATAAGTAAAATGACAATAGCAATCAATAATTAACGATAATTGCAGTTTATTCATATAAAGCATATTATATATTCATATATTGATCATTGATATTATAATAACCTATGACTTAATAAATGCAGTTTTCAATATTGTAATATTTAAAACTGTCAGTAAGTAAGTAAATAAGTATATGTGTTTTAACTGTAAAGAATTTTTTGTATATATTTTAAATAAACGATTTAAAGTGGTTGAAAGCGATTCGTTTTTTCATATATTTGGATCAATAAGCTAGAGTAAAACAAACATACTTCCAATAGTCTAATTTCTGTTTGGTAAAATGATTGAACTTCATATATTTCATGTCTATGTTTACGTATATAAATGAAGCAACAACACAAACGCACAGAGTGATTATCGCAAATGAATTAGGCTCTTCATAGAAATACAACTCCACCAATATGTAAAAAGTGGCCTCTCGTAAATGTGTACACGTAGTTATTGTCCTTTAATAATTAGCACTTTACGTTATTATATTTACTTTTTAAATTAGTTTTTATAGGCTTGGTGTGTTGCCTGGTAAAATGTGTTAACGGTATTCGCACGTTTATGTAACACCGGTCGAGCCGCGTGTACCGTTTCTCTAATTTCTTCATTTCTTTTCGATTATAATATTATAGTGTTCCGTTGGTCGACAAAAAAAAAAAAAAGGTCAACTAGGTGCTAACGTATACATCGGATGCCAATTAGATAATATATTATAAGTGGGTAACCTATACGAGTTTATATAATTCAAATAATTTCGGTTGTCCCGACAGACGGAAGGAGAAAAAAAAAAAAAAAAAACCAGTATACTCTTAGCGCAAATTTTTCCGATAATAGTAATATATGTCGTCAGCCCCGCGTATATTATATCCACCCATCTACCTATAATAATATGAAAACTGATATAATCACGTACGGTGTATAACGTTATACAGTAGGATAATGCCGACTGAATCGTAAATAATTCAACAGACTAATTGGATGGTATTTTTATTTAATTTTCAAACCCGAACAAAAAAAAAAAAAAAAAAAAAAAAAAAAAAACCGGATTCCGCTGTTGCTGCCGTTGCAGCAGTACATCCGAGGTCTTGGCTACTTGTGTTTCACTTTGGGATCCACGACGTCGTTGGTTCATGTTTATTTCATATTATTTTACAGTAATAATATAGTAATATATACTTATACATACACATACGCTAAACCGGCCCGACGCTGCAGTTAAACGTGAAACCCGAGATCGATACTTTACATTTCTATAGCCGGTATATGTAGGTAACCATATCGCATCCATACATTATCATTATAATACCTATTACACTGCAATGCTTACAAAAATAAAATAATACCTAATACGCTCAACGCTGTATTATACTGATACTTAATCGTATTTCAAAATTAACGACGTAGGCATCCCCGTGGTTTTTTCTATTTTAACGAGAAACTTAAACGGCGCATAAAAATAATATAAATTAACGCTGATAATTTATTGCTCGATTCAATTCGGTTAGAAACTCGGAATATCTTGTCCGGTCTTTCACGACGAAATGGTGTCACTTTATTATAGTTATTATTTATTATTCTAATTGAATAATCTGAAACGTAAAAATTATGTCCAAGAAATGGATATATAACGAGTGTATCTCGTCGTCACAGTAACATCTTGAAATTGGAAATTTAAAATACTCTGTCAATATTCAACTCATTATCGAAAGTATTAACAATAATTATATTGAAAATTAAAATTTCTTTTTTTTAAATAGTTAATATTTCAAAAAACGATGACGAGATTGTCTTCGGAGCGTAGAAATATCTATAAATTGTACAGCAAGTATTTTCTTTCTATTTTTAAAATTTAATTAAATGTGAAAGTCTTCAAATTTAATATTTTAGAAGTTGAAAATTTCTAATGATTGATTTGTCGCAAACAGTTAGCGTGATTAAGGGATTTCTCAACAAATTATTTCTCTATCGTCATTCATATACCAATATTTTATTTAACTATAGATCTTGTTATTTTTAAAACTTAGTGAGTTTGAAAGTCCTATCGCTTCCATCACCTTCTCATTCCATTGTACGTCTCCTCTATATTTTTTTCTATAAATATATATATATATATTCTCCTAGGAATCTTGCTCCAAAGCAAATCAAAAAATGTCAAAACGATTTATTGTTTCGTAGAAGATCTAATAAGTGCATTGAAGTGGTCATTTTTTGATTTTCCAAATGGTTTTTATAATAGTTGGTAAAAACCAAAAAAAAAAAACATTGAACAAAAACAGATAATATTTACGGCGTACCACGGTGTTATAAACTTCATTATTTTAAATTTAAATTGAACATGTGGTTCATTATAAAATATGATAAAAAAAAAAACGCACATACTTCGCTCGATGGACACGCCACTGTTAAACGATAGTTGGGAGATAGGATATAAAGAGAAATTTAATTTATATTTGTATACAACGAAAAACAAATCGAAGCGAGGTTCCTTTTTTACGAGTACTTACATTTTCTCGTGTTTCTTACATTTTTTCCTGGTTTTTCTTAATTATTTATGAAAACCCTTTAGAAAATTAAAAAATGACATTGTTAAAGTACCACCCAGATAATAGTTTCCTTTCAAAAAAAGTACCTATATCAAACTTATTGAAAATTAGAGCAAGATTTCTAATAGAAGAATTGTTTACAGATAAAAAAACAAATTAAACATCATTATAAAACCAATACGTTCCTTGGTACGCTCTGAATCTAAAACTTGATCATAATTGTGTAGTACCTTTTAACGTCTTTTCAAAACTCGTATAATCGAACTTCACTCGAATCATTCTTATTAACAATGTTTTATCGTTAATTACAGATGAAAATTGAACAACTTTATATCCTTATATTTTAAACTATTAGCGGCTCGAAGTACTTTTACCTTGAATCACCGAATAAATTTTCCAATGTAAATGTATTGAAATTTGTCAAATTTATCAAATTTCCGCAGCCTTAAATTTGTTTAATGGCTGGTTTTGTAAAAACATAATACCTACCTAATTTATGTTATATTTCTGAACACCCGAGCACCTACGAACCACCCACCCGGTTTTTACGTAAATCGCATGACTCAAATATTTTTCCGTCGAAGAGCCACTGTTTAAAACTTATTACCTACAGCGGTGGCACACACATTTCCTGCAGTATCAATTTTTTTTTTGTCGAATTTTATCCGATAATTGATATCTGTTCTTAAAATATTTGGACAGTCTTAGTGGCTTTCTTTGGAAAAAAAAAAGAAAGTTTAAACCCGAAAATTAAAGTTTTTATATAGGTGAATTGAAATGATAATGTTTTGGTTAAATTTTAAGAAAATTGTAAGCAAATTTACAATGTTGCTGCGAAAGGAGGATGTCTTTTTAGTTTTTTACATTCATACAGATTTTCCAAATCAAGACAGGGGAATGCAATTTTTTGTATACATGGTGTAAGGATGTTCCTTTTGGTAGTTTCAACTTTCATCAATTTTCAACCCCTTCCTCAAAAATGTGTGTGCTATTTTATATATATTTTTACTATTACATTATTATTAATATTCAAAAAAGTATTTCCCGAAAAATAAAACTAATAAAAGAACCTAGAGAGTGAAATATTTGAATTTTAAAAAAGTATTTCTAGTAGAACACTGAGCAAAAGTTTCACATCATTGAAGGTAGGTACCACATGACCAAATTAGAGTATTTCACTCACCAATAAAGTATTAAAAAACAAAAGTGCAATTTTTAGAAAATGTATGAGGAATTTCGAAAAAAATTTCATTTAAAATACTATCAGGCATAAAATCCCCACCTTTTAGAGCGAGTAGCATAAAAGTATTTTTAATAACCGAAGTAATATTTTCTACAAAAAAAAAAAAAAAAACATATCTTAGTAAAACTAATAGTTTCTTTGCAACACTTAAAATCGAAACTATAAATTTGTATTTACCGTGTATGGGGGAGGGGAGGATCACGCGAAATTTATCTAACAAATTATACGCCACAAAACAAAATTATAACTACACTACTGTACTTCATCATTACGTCAGCTTAAAAGTGTGAAAACGAAACTCCATAATATTATACTATACCTATGTATAATAATATAATTGTTTTCCCATCGTGCAATGGGTTCCAAATTTAACATAATACTTAGGCACCATTATATTGCAATATAATGTCCTATAACCTAGTCGGTGTAATAGAAGCATATTATATCGTAGCTAACTGTATTATAATATTATTATTATACTGCAGGGTGTTAAGAAAAGACGTTTCGTCAGTGTTGCTGGTGATTGATGACTGATTGGTAGATAAATAATATGTGTCTAAAATACCGAGTAGTTTAATCATATTATATATATATATATATATACAGAAACGGGATAAAATTACTCTGCGGTGGATATCTTGTCCGTCCAGCGAAATTACACGGCCGACTTAATTCACGCGTTGACACACACACACACACACACAGACATTAAAATTTGTCTTCTCATTTCCTGTCGATTAGCCGCGTATGGATAGTGTCTCATCGTCACATTCGAATAGCGTTAGTCATTTCGATATTTTTTCCAGTTTTTTTTTTTTTCATTTTTTTATTTTAACAATATCGACTGATTCGGAAAATCGAACGAACCTCGTGGCGTATTTAACAACTAAATGAATAAACAATAATTTCTATTGCATCTTCTCCTAAGAGAACAGATATTTATATATATATTATATTAAAAAAAAAACAATCGACGTATATTACGTACCGCGGCGGTACGTAGGTTATATTATATTATATTGTAAAGAACTTCAGGTATATTCGGAAAAAAAAAAAAAAATGGTTTGCCGGTTCACAGTGCTCGTGCCCGCGTATAACTCGTATAACGTCGAGATCATGCACGCATAATAATATCGTAAAATAAATAAATTATGGGTACGCGCGGCGTGCGCGGCGCAGACGAGCGGTCGAGTACCATGTTCGAGTGTGTTCGTGTGTGTAAAAAACACGGCCCAGACAAAGGCCGATATTATATCGGGTGTGCCGTGTGTGTGTGATTGTGCGTATATTATAGTCGCCGTCGTTGTCGTCGCGCCGGTGCCCACGGTGACGTCTCTATCACGTCGGCAATAAGTGCGACCACACACACCTATTATAATCTAGCCGGGGCTTACAGAGCCTCTACATATATATATTGTGGTCCTGTGACGTATTTGGCGTATTCACCGGATGGGGTTTTCCACAGCGGTTTCCGCCCTTTGACCCCCACCCCCCCTCTTACCCGGACATATTATTTACCTACCCGACCGACAGGCCAACCTAACCTAACCTAACCTTACCTAACCGCGCTACGGTTGTATACATCACGACCGAGATACGGAGACCACGCGCTTCCCATATTATTTTGTTCGAAGGCCGACCGGCCTGTTATACGTTTCATTTCGGTTTTTTCCGCATTTTTATTTTTATTTTTTTTTTCATGTCGTTATTCATAACAATATTATCGTATACGCGCCGTGTAAACGCCGCCGTCACCGCACGGGTCTGACGATAAATCAAATGGTTTTTTTTCCCCTTTCCTATAACGGTCGGTATGCCGTTTTGTTCTATTGTCCCCCGCGAAATCGGGCCCCATTTTGATATATGATGCGATGCCCAAATAGAAAAAAAAAAAAATGTAAAGTCGTCGAACTATCTATACATATACTACCGCTAAATTATAATATGTCCGACTGTTGGATTGCGTACTAGGAATGTATAATACGGCAATAGATTTCACTGTAGTAATTTTTTTGCTTGTCTGCATTAACACGTGTTTTTTTTTTTTACCAGAAGACTTTTATCCATGCAATCGTCAATGTCTGTAGTGGGGGTGG
Organism: Cinara cedri; assembly: GCA_902439185.1. Classification (NCBI taxonomy): domain Eukaryota; kingdom Metazoa; phylum Arthropoda; class Insecta; order Hemiptera; family Aphididae; genus Cinara; species Cinara cedri. The sequence continues at coordinate 67,167 of CABPRJ010001477.1, read as the reverse complement.
AGGTGAGTTGTCGAAAATCGTACATACATATACATATATATATAGCATTTTTTTTTTTCAATAAGGAAAAGCTAACAATATACGAGAAACGAAAATGTTATTATTATTGTTTTTGCACCCATATAAAAGGAATTTCAAAGTAGACGGATATTGCGGATAATTACTACTTTTAGCACTTTGTTTCATGATAACAGTATAAAACAAATTATCTGGATATTTTAAAAAAACTGTTCTGATTATTTATCTTCATACAGAAACTAGATGAAGATTAATCTAGATTCTAGATAAGCAGTGAAATTTATGTTAAATTGGCACTATATTTTTCCAATGTAACTGTGGTGGCACACTAACTTTACAATCCCTAACATCCATCTGTCAATTTATTATTTTATAGTTTATATTAGGTTCTACATTAATAAAACCTAATACAAAATTCTTTCCAAAAAAACAAAAAACGGTAGTGTATGTTTATTTGAGTATATCAACTTTCTACATAATATAAGTATATAACTATGATTTTTACAAAACCATAGTATGAAATCCCTTAGAACTATCACTGCCACCAGTATTTTGTATAGCATTAATTGCTAATACACTTTATACAGGGTGTTCTATAGTGTATCCTTATACTAATAATTCTGTCAATATACATTTTATTTTCAATCGTGTTTTGTGTAAAGGGGACACATATGTAGAGAGAAATAAAATTTTTATTTTCATCCCTTAATTATTGAAAAAAAAAATAACTTTTTCTTTTATCATTTTGTAAAAGATGTTACAATAAAACCCCTTTATAAGACGGAAATCTCCTTAAAACGGAAAACAATAATAGATAACCTATGTCCAATATATTTAAGTCACCCTGTATTCTAAATTTTTTTATTTAACATACATTTATATCCGATCAATAGTTTTGTAATAATAGCCGTTTTATTTAATTTCTAGAAAATTGTCTAGAAAACAATTAATTTTCAATAGAAAAACAAGTTACGCGATAAAAAATCACAATCAACAAGACATAATTCCTTATCTTCTATTGAATATTAATTGTTTTCATGCCTTTTTTCTATGCAGTCATAAGCCACTATAACTAAGAAACTATTAAACGGTTATGAATGTATGATACATTAAAGAATTTAGATTACTTTACAAAATAGCCATTTTGAAAATTTTAAAAAGTGGCAAAATAAAGTAATTTTTTTCAGTGATTAAGAGATGAACAGTAAAAATATTAATTATATTTTTCTCTACACATGTGTCCCCCTCACACGAAACCCGATTGAAAAAATTAAGAACATTGGCAGAGTTATTAGCATAAGGATAACACTGCAGGAGACCCTGTATATAGTTTGGGAGTTACTACAGGGGCTTAGAACGGCTAAAGTATTATATATTAATGAGTTAGAAAAAATCTTTTTACCGATCCGGATTTATAAAAGTCAATAAAAATACACTTATACACGTATAAAGTATATTATTGAATCTCGAAGTAAACTTTCTCCCACTTGCAAAACAATTTAAATAGCTTTATTTACGCTCTAGAATACCATGACGACGCTGTATAATGAGGGCTGTATAATATACATTTATGTGTACATGATTTCAATTATACGCGATGGAAAACGATTTTTAAAATTGCTTTATAACCGCGTTTATTGGCTTAAAATATTAAATACGTATTTTTTTTTTTTTTTTCTATAACGTTTTACTATATTATCAAGTCTATATAACATGGTCACGCACTTGCAGGTTTTATCGAATCAGGTTCACTATTAATAATTATACACACATATAATATGTATATTATATATGCATTAAGTATAATATACTCGTATATTATCGGCTAAAGAAATGGATTATTAATTATTCTTCAGGAATCGGTTGATGGATCAGCAGCTGAAACGTAGTTGATAAAAAAAAAAAAAAAAATTAAAATTAAAAATTAAGAATAAACCGGTACCCATGTGCGTGCGTTATACATATATCTATGATAACACGATGAAGATCGTAAATAATAAATAAATTGATAGCACATAATATATATTATAATACGTGTATAACAAAAAAAAAAACACATGGAACAGAATTTTTAAACTGTATATTTTGAATAAGAGAGTTATGATATTATAATATTATTATTATTATTATAAAACAGATAGGCTATATTACGCATAATTATAACTTGAAATATAATCGACCATTTTATGTAAACATTATAATAATATGTAAGTATTTAATATTATAATAAAACGGTCGATAAATTAAAATCTCGTGTACATCAGACCATACTAAAATTTCAATCAAAACATATTTTTAATTATTATTTAGGTATAACGCCCGTCGTTTTCGTGGTCCAATTAAAACTTGAATGGTTATTATATTATTATACATACATGATTTTATTATATTAGTAAATATATTTTTTTTTTTTTTCATTTGAACCGGCATGGTAGCTTTCAATATTTTGTTTCAACATCGAATAATATAATAGCATTTTATAATCTCAAAAAGGATAGCGCAAACCGTTTCAGCCGGGTGTACTTAGATTTAAATCGTTTTTTTATTTTAGCATATTCGGCCTTTTGGAGGTATTGAAATCGCGAATACAAATGTTGAGCCCATTTGCAAAATGATAAATGCTGTGCATGCCTAATATAAATATCTATTTTTAATAGAAGATTTGAATAATACTTTTTCTTTTTTGGACGAATTTTCTTGCAAATTTAAACCAAATGCACTGTATCGTGTCTGTTATATTAGGTATGTATAGGTACATATTTTCTAGATACTTTTAGCGATGTTCCTCCTGGACTAGAGTTTAAACTCGTAGAATTTTTTTTAGAGTTGAATTTAAGTAATAACATTTTGACTGAATTTTATCATTTTTTTAAGAAAGGATATTTTTAGCTATTTAAAAAGTTACAGGCACCTAAATATAGTCAGGGGACGAAATGTTGTATATACGGGGCGTACGTTCGTAAAATTAATCCCATGACTTTGTCGTAGATAATCAAAAACTGTGCCAATATTTATCAATCGTTTTGCAACTTTCAGCAACCAACATTAAAAAAAAGACATCCTAGGATAATGGGGACGAGCGCAGTCACTGTTATAGATAACTTAATGTATACTTGTAAACAACGATAAACCATTGCTTAAGAAAACACGTGCTACAATTAAAAATCTGAGCAAGTCGTCCACTGGAAGTTTTACGGGGGAATGGGGGTCCTGAGGAAATTTGTATGCAATAGTTTTTTTTGGACTTTATTGAAAAGGTCCTATCATTTATTGGAATCCGATCTATTTTATATATATATATATTTTTGGAAAAGCGTCACTGAATTCACACATCACATACAATTTGGTGGTGCAATACTGTCATGCTGGAAAGGCAATAGTGCCATAGTGGTTCTATTGTTGTAACGGGCTTATGTTCAAAGTAATATAAGAAAATATATGTACCTTATAAAATTTTGTAGACACATACATGATAAAATAATGTATATTTATAATAAATAAAATAAAATAAATTTTTTATTTCCTTAGAGCGTCTTATTCGTGTAAAACTTCAAAAATAAAAAAAATGTTAAATTTAAAAAATCTGTTTCACCACAATTATTTGCTATAGAAGGATAGAAATTGAAAATGTGGGTAGATATACGACTAAGTATTTAATAAGTAATTATTATAAAACAGAATGTAAACATATTTGTCTAATTATAATACTTATTTACTTTTCTCCATATATTATGATCAAAAACCGACATCGAGCAAATCTTAGAAATGTCTGGGCAAAACGCGAAGTGTCTTCGACCCTTGGGCAAAACGTCATAATTCGACTTTTGACCGGACAAACCTACTTGTGACCAACTTCTTTTTGGCTAATCTGTAACGTAAATTTCAATTTTTCACAATAGGTAGTTACCGTGTTAATAATATTACAACACTCGCTCTCCTCAGTAAAAATTAGTCCTTGCATGGAAATATCTGGTTTTTGACATCACAGTGACAGCATAAAATAAAAATTTGACCAAAACCGTAACTACTTTTATTCTAAGATTTATATAGTATATTTATTTACTTATATTTCTGAGATTCGCCTAATTTCGACTTTTGTCTGTAACATATATATGATACATATACACTCAAACGAGTTAAACCTATAAATAATTGAATGTGTTCTTTAACACAAGAAAACCGGATTCTTTATCATTACCTACTGGAAATCAATCATGATATATGATTACAAAACAATTAAATTTGAAGGATCTTTTTTTTTATTTTTACCCATCTTTTATTTTATTCAATTGAAGAACACCAAAGTAGGTAGTGCACAGGGCTTCCTTTTTTAATTTAAAACAGGTCCTGGGCCCTAGGCATACTCGCACAACAGATTTATAATTCTTATATTATATTATTCGCCTGTCGGCGGCGGCGCGGCGTTCTCTTTTAGCGGCGTGCTGATTTCCATCAGCCACACGATGCGATGGATATTGTGCAGTTTTCGATCTGATTAAAGAGGTTTCGTTATTTTACTGCAATTTAATATACGTGCGTAAAGTAAACGCGCTTTGATTATAATAATAATAATATTATTCTGTACGCACACGTGTCACCGATCGGCTTTTATATAATAATATTATAAGTAAACAGTACAATCAGATATACGAACTAAATCCTTTACCGATTGTTTGATAACGCGAGGCATGTATAGTATGATACACAATAACCCGATTCAGAATAATTTTAAACTTATATGCATTATAATATAATATAGTTGTTTACAAAACTTTGGTGCCGCCGACAGAATGATTTACAAAAACGATCGGATTAGATAGTATACGCATAATACTCGTATATAGATTATATAGATATTATAATATTACAATAACTTCTATAATACGGACAGTTTGTCAATTGTCGATACAATTGATAGGGGGGTATGGAGAAAATCGTCGTCATTTTTATTACTTTTAGATTCCGTGGTATTATACGAGCGATGTATTTTTTTTTAATTTTTATTTTTTTTTCCGTTCGTTAACGAGTTTTCCACCAGATATCTCGCTCCGGTTATCATCATCTGCAGCGGTGGTTTCTTGATCTATTTTGATGGGGATTTTTAGTTCAAATTTATGTACAATTTTTAGTTGTACATTTATTTTGTAGCTAGTTCAATGTTTGATTTTAATTTTATCAACAAATTGTTTTACCGAACTCTAACCAAAATCGTTTAATTCCAACTCCCCACCTATCCAGTTATACCTACGCATAATGGTATGTCCTAGCATATTGGTTTTTATTTTGCATAGATTAAAATTGTATTAATGAATAATTAATAAGAATTAAATTTGTACTAAATATTTATTAAATTATTTGTATTATTATACGAATATTGTGCACTATAATTAAGTAACACATTATCTTTTATAACAATAAAAAAAAATAAGTATATTTGTATGGTTTTATTAAAAAGATAATGAGCAATTCGAATGTGTAATTGAATAACATTCGACTTCAGCACGTAAAATATTTTTACATTTTTCAGCAAAGATTGAAGTGTAAAAAACACTCACGTAGCTAACATAACTCATAAGTAACAGGTATAGTATATGTATTATAATTATATAGTTTATCTATACATATAAATAAAACCGAAGTGTATGTCTATCTGTCTGTCTGTCTGTCCGGGCTAATCTCTGAAACGGCCGAACCAATTTTGATAGGACGTTCACTACGAGGCAGAGTATTTTCCGAGTATGATAGGTATTAGCTACTGATGGCTACTGATTGGCTACTAGGTGAAAAAAAAAAAAGTAAGTTTAATAATTATTTAATACCGCAATATAGCAATATATTTACCGCGGTTTGTCTAATTAATACTGTAGATAGGTCATTTTTGGGAAGAAAAGTATTTATTTCATATGAATGAAGCTTGGAACGCGTTCCTTTTCAAATATAAGAATGAGAAACCGGAAAGAATTTCTATTTATGAGGAATGTGAACGCAAATTTCCGTTCCCTCTATTAAAAAAAAAATGAGACCCTCTTTATTTTAGTGATAATAGTGTCTAGAAATTATTTGGGGTTGGTTTCACTTCGACACTTACTAATAAATTACCACAATGACACAATGTTGCATTTCAATTTTTATTAACATAAGATAGGTAATAATATAATATGATAAAATAAACCGTGCCATTGTATAGATACTTCCGTAAAATAAATTAATTTTGAGTAAATTGATGTATTTCTTTTTCAAATAATATATTTTTTCATTTTCATTTTTCAAAGTATGAAATTAATTTAATTTAATTTATTAGGGTTTCAAACATGTTAATTTTAAGAAGTAAGAATAATTTCTAATTTTAATTGACTTGATTAACTCAAATAACACTACACAAGTGTGAAGTGACTAATGAATAATTCATGAAAACCTTTATTGTCAAACATGTGTGTATTTTCAAATTAAGAATAAAAATATTATATTTGGTCTGCTTAAGGTATTCATTTAAGAAAATAAAAAGAAGGACCGCTTAAAAGAACGAAACGAGTTCCTTTTTTACAGTGAGAAAACGAATTCCTTTTTAAAAGAAAAATTCTTAACACTAATACGGGCAAGTGCATGTGGGACAACAATCTATACGTGCAAATAAAAATTAACATTGATGGAAAAAACAGTTATTGTTGTTACTTAATTTGGTTATCACAAGGGTATGAAAATTAATTTAATTTTTAAAAAAGACGCTCTAGGATAATGTGGATAGGTACAGCCACTGTTATAGGAAATTTATTTATACCTGTAAGCAACCATTGCTTACGAAAAAAAACGATTCTGAACGGAATTTAGTTGATAGTGATGCTTTGTCAACAATATACCAGGCATGTAAATATGAAACCGGAATTCGCCTATAAATATTTCTATCTAACAATGTAGTTATTTCCAAACTGCATAATTGATGTTATTTACATGTTAACATATTACAAAATATATTTAACTTATAGTAATACAAGTTTCATATAACTGCATAGTTTGTCACAGTATTGAACATGTCGAATTTTGTTCCTAGAAATTACGATTTGAGTACAGCGTTAATTTTCTGTTACCATTTGAAAAACAACTGTTACAGAATCACATAGAACGCTTGTCAAAGCTTACGGTGAGCAATGCCTTGATAAATTACAGTACTATGAGTAGTTTAAAAATTTAAATGAGGCGATTTTGACATGAGAAACGAAGAACGTGGAAGACCAACGAAAAATTTTGATGGAAGACAATGCTCCGTGTTTTGTGGGATCAGAAGGGTGTGATCTATTATGAGCTACTAAAATCTGGCGAAACTATTAATACTCAGCGCTACCGATAACAAATGAACGATTTAAATCAAACTTTTCGTGAAAAACGACCAAATTATCAAAAAAGATAAGTGATTTTGATTCGTGATAATGTCTCATCACATAGCAAAACTGGTCAAAGAATCGATCGAGGCGCTTAGTTGGGAAATACTTTCGTATGCGGCTTACTCACCAGACTTAACTCCGTCCAATTACTATTTTTTGCATCGATGGGACACGCACTTGCCGAGCAGTGCTTCACTTCTTACGAAAATGTACAAAAATGGCTCGATTACTGGATCACCTGAAAAAATTAACAATTTTTTGGCGGAGGATTCACAAATTACCAGACAGATGGGAAAAATGTATAGCTAGCAATAGGCAACGTTTCGAATAAAATATTTGTTATCTGTTTCATAAAATAAACGTAGATTTTCTGTAAAAAAATTCCGGTTTCATATTTACAGATCTGGTATATGTCATATTATAGTATAATGGTTAAATAGCTAGGCTTTATATATTTTCTTTAATAATGTTTCATTAATGTTGTACCGATTTTCCAACGTTTTTCCCGGTTTTCGACATTTGCTAAGAAAACTTCGGAGAAAATCGAAAAATTTTAAGGTGCTATCATTTTAAGTTGGAGCGAAATTGCTGGTTGAAAATTTGTGCACAGGAAAAAAAAAATCGTAATATTTTAGTAATATATTTCGTACATTTTCCCGGTTTTTCAAATATTCCTTAAAGTACCTCCCCAAACCGATTTCCTTTCAGAAAAAAAAGCGCTACACTTAAAAATCGTAGTAAGATTTCCGGTGGAAAAATTGTGTACGGATAAAAAAAATAAATAAATATCTCTGTAGAACTATGAGCTTCTTCGCTCCACTCAGAATCTAAAATGTAAAGGCAACGACAGTTAACTGCAGTAATACAAACGGAGTCGCGAGGAAATGTGGTTGTTTTTTTATTTTTTTTTTTGTTTGTTTAATACGGACGTGATGAATGCCGCGCGGGACAACTACTACAGAACACAATGTATTGGACGTTTGATTATTTGATTTTGTTTCCGTGCCGATATTATAAAATACTCGCGTATGATATAATGATAATGCCATTTTAACGATAAAATGGATTTTAATAACCAAATAAATTATACGCAGTTATACGTTTCTAGGCTATCCGTACATTTCAAAGTGAAAATCGCTGCACTTAATTAAATACATAATTTATATAATTGATATTCTCGCGTTGAGATGATATATTATGTATCACGCACGCGGCGGCGTGGTATATATAAATATCACGGTAATTATTCATATTATATTGTATGCAGCGATGTTATTTTTATTGAAAATACCTAAGTAATTACACATTTTTAAACCTTTATCGGTTAGTTGTTTTTTTTTTTTTTTTCGTTTCGTGCCGCTATATAGTTAGTTTGTATTGTATACGGTTTTTAAACTGCTGTTGCCACTGAATCATATAATGTATTCGTAACTGCAGCGCCGCCATCGTAAATTAAAAAAATTACATTATATAGGTTTACGCGCGTGCAGGTTTTCAAAATAAATAATATTATATAACAAGTCGTTTTGTAATAATATTATTTATTTCCACGTTCCTTCTTAGTCTGCGATGCATACTGACCGCTCAATTAAACTGCACCGTACACATTATACTGCAGTGGTCTCCAACCTTTTTTTACGGAGGGCCAAATCTGGCATACACTTTGGCATCGCGGTCCTACATTTTTTAGTGGAACAAAGACGTGCCTAATGAAGTCGAAGAATAGATACAACAAGTAGATGAGATTTATTTAGATCTTGGAAAAATGTATATTTATGTTTTATTTGTATAATTCAAAAATTGTTTTATTGTCATACGAGTATGTAACTTGGCGAGAACTTTAGAATTGCTTGTCTTGTAAATCTTCTTCATAGTTTGCATCAAACTTTGTTGGTCCGATAAACTGCGTCACTTGTAAATGTTCGTCATTTAAGTTTGGCTTTATGGTCTATACTTTGATTTGATGTATTTCATTTTTTATGATTATATAATGATAATGTAATGAAAATATACATAATGAAATATAATGGTTAAATATTATTATAATACTTATTATATAGTTTTGAATAATAATAGTAATAAAAAAAAAAAAAATTATATAACACCGCACCGATCGAGAAATTATTAACGGTTTTAGACATATAGGCGTGTGTTTGTGTGCATGCGTAGTGAATCCAAGAAATAAAATCCCCGATATTTTTATTTTGAATGATGTATTTTAATCAGTTTTAGACTAATAATAATAATTCATTAAACTAAATGTATCTAGTATAATATATTATGTAAAATTGTATATTATTATTATTATTATTATTTATACACCACCAAGACTTTTTTTTTTAAAAAAAAAAGTGCGCCATTTCTTTTTTCATAATTGGATCGGTACCACTGTACCTGAAAGTTTTCTTATCTCAAAAACCTGAAGTTCGTTTTTGTTTTCGAGTGTTTTGAAAGCGTTCGTAACCATGGAAAGATTACCTATGGAAACGCAAGTTTTGGTTTCCGGACAGTCATCTAATTCAAATCTGGCCAACATGGTCTTGCGACCTAACCCCCCAGCGACATTTTTTCATGGGATTACGGTAAGTCGAAAGTGTATGAGAATAATCCCCGCGATCTCACACAACTCAAACAAGAACACTGAAGAGTGATGGAAGTGCTGGACGGTGAAATAAGTGAGCGTGTCATCGCAAATTTTATGGACAGATTAGCTACCTATAGTGCTAACTACAGTGTTTTAAACGTAAACTTCGGGATCTCTTGAATACAACCACGTACGATTTTTTTAAATTATGATCATTGATTAACAATAAAAAGTTAATGCATTTTTAAAAAAAGAACGTTATTTCGTGGATACTCTTTTTATAGCTGAATGCAGCTTTCCGCTTTAAACTTACCTAAACCACGCAAATAGAAAAACCGTTGAAATATTGACAGTTGATTGAGCAAAGAAACTAATAATATGAATCGTGTATTTTGGTTGTAGTTTTATCTAGTTGTGAACAACTTACCATAAATATTGCTCGACATCAATAACTTTAGGAGAGGTCTCTGGTAGAAAATGTTGCCTAGTTGGTACACTTCGGGGGGGGGGGCGTTTTTCGATTTTCCTTGGAATTCTCTTCATAATTGGAAAACCGGGACAAAAACTGAAGAAAACCGGGAAAATAACGGTTTCTGTTCCGTTTTTTTCATTTGTTGCGATTCAGTTGGAAATGATCGTAGCAACCCGGTTTGCAATGGTCGGGTAACGCACGTACTGAGTACGCTGACACGTTTTCCACGTGTTTCACTCCAGATAGTTATTTCCCGATATAGTGCGGACTTCTTCCGCTTTAATTTTCACAATCGCCGCTGTACAATATCCCTCTGTTCCCATAATAATAATTAATGAATTATCGTTATTGTAACGGGCGTTTGGTGGGACGACGCACAGCCGTTCGATTCGCGCGTTGCGTAATGATGCGCTCCGAATCGGCGAGGGACAATAATCGGGCGCCGCGGACACCGATCCAACACGGGCGCTCGTGTCCCGGTCGGGTTCGGGTTCCCTCCCCCCCCCCTCCTCCCCACGATCGGCGGCAGCGGAGAGGAGAATATACGCGCGCCGCGCGGCCGTGAAAAACGCGCGGTCGTTGGTAGCCCGGTACGTTAATTTATACAAATTTATAATACGCGCGGACAAACGAACACGCTCGCCGGTATGCGGCGGCGGCGACGGGTCGTGGACACGACGCCTCTTATGCGGTACACGCTGCAACGCGGTACGGTAACACACGATGATAACGTAATAAATGTAAACGATATTCAGATACGCATTAATATAAATGTACAATAACAGTAACCGTATCGTTATAACTTATAAACGGTTTGCGCCGAGTTCTTTGTATGGAGATGTGTTACGACCCGGAGCCCGCAGACCGCGGTGGCGTGCTATTTCCGCGCGTCGTCGCAATCTTTACCCGCCGAGATTGGACGTGGTTTAGCACTGTTCGTTCGAAATTTAAAATTATTTACGAATTGTGTACAATTTTCCAATCACTATAGTTTTGTTACTGATTTTTGAACAAATGATAAACGTTAGGTATAAAGTTATAAATTATATGCCTCGTCATTTTATACGTACGGATTTTCCATCATAACTAATAGAACCCCCGTCAATACATCGAAGTCATCGGTGGAAGGCTTGAGGTTGGAGTATGTACCAGCAAAATAAAGAAAACGAATATACATACATTTAGATCAGTGGCGTAACCAGGGGGGATAGAAGGGCCATGCCCCCCATCGGTTGTATTTTCTTTTTTTTTTTTATTAATTTCATCTGTACGTTTATAGACAAGTATATAATATTATAAGTATCTACGAGTACGATAATATGAAAATATAATGTGTAATTAATGTAATATAATAACGATAGAAAATGTATATATATTATTTATAGCCGTGGTATTAAGGTTGATTTTGATAAAAATAGTAATTTCAATAAAAGTGGTCAAAAACACAAAATTGATAAAACTTTGTGAAACACGAAATGATTCACTTATTACTTTCAAAGAACTATACATTTATATATAATTAATACTCTAGAACATCTTGAAAAATATACAAATCCTGTAAGTGCTATAACCAAGAGTGATTTTCTTGTCTCTCTTGAAGTAGGTGTTACTTGTTTTTCATATACAAAACAATTAAGTAAAGTACTACAAAGCAAACAGCAAGACTAAAGCTTATCTAAAGCTTTAAATGGAGTAATGATTGTTACAGAAGCTTTAGAAGCCAATCGATTAGATGCTGAAAAATGTTTTAAGGAAATAATGAAAAATGTTACCGCAATATAGCTTCTGAACTAGACATTGAAACATGCATGTATCGAACCTGTGGGAGACAGATTGCCTGAAACAATATAAATGCCAAAAACGCAGAAGAATATTATAAAATAGCAATATTTATACCATTTCTTGATAATCTAATTACTCAGTTACATTTAAGATTTGATAAAATACTAAAAACAATTATACCACTAGAAAGACTCATACCAATTCTAATTTGACACATTATGACGACCAATCAATCTTATAGCTGCGAATATGAATTTATAACCAGCATAAAAGCCGGTGTTATTCATATGGAGAAAGCAATGGCGATTGAAAGAAAATTTACCAGATTGCTGTAGAAGCAATTCAACACTGCACAGAGCTTTTTCCAAATTATCTAGGTTGTTTGCAATAAATTATTATAAATGAACAGTCGTTAAATATTGTATTCATTTCAGCAGGATGTAGTTAGTACATTATCTGGTCATATAATAAGTATACAAATTAGTGAAAACAATAAAAATTAATTTTGTATAAGGTTTTTGTGTTGCTCCCCCCCACCCATTGAAAAATCCTGGCTACGTCATCTGATTTAACGTATCAGACAAAGAAAAATGATATTTCTTAAAAAGTCAACAATTTTAAAAAATTAACAAATTAGTAATTATTTACTCGTAATACAATACTTTAATAAATTAAATGTACGTTAATTATTAATTTTAAATTATCAAACTGATAGCCCACTTTACACAATTTCAGCAGGTAAAGATTATACGATAACAGGCGGAAATAGCACGAAAAATGTGTCGAGTGGAAAATGCACGAGCTGAAAATGTACGGCGCCCCGCAGTTAGTGGGATACAATTATAATAATATATTTTACAGGATGGCGGAGGTGGCCCGTAATAAAATCGCGCTTCCGAACGAAACGTTTTATGCGAATTACTATAACGGTACTATAACTACGTCTTATCTTACATACACAATATACAAAATGAAAATTCTGTATGTATCGGATTGTACTCGTGTATTACCTTTAGAATCTTATTTAGCCAAGGCAGTATAAGAAACAATAAACTAATAAGACGGAATGTTATGATTTCATAAAAAAAAAGAAAAAAAACATATCATAGATTATAGATCGAAGAGGAAAATGAGGTACGTAAAGAGAACTATAAAGAGAGTAGGGAGGAAAAAAGAGGTGAATGAAGAGGAAGTTACGGTGAGAAGATCACAGAGAAAAACATGAATTCCTATTAAATACCGTAATAATTAATATTAAAACTTAAGTAATGAAATCAAACATAATGCATGTAAAAGTTGTATTAATATACTATACTGCGTGTCTTTAGTATTAGTATTCTTATATTGTAACGTTGGCCAACGATATCGATATCGTGGGTGTAAAATTATCGATATTCAAGTTCCGAAACTTTAATGGAAAAACTGCTTGAAGAAGAAAATTCGTAAACTGAAAAATATATATTTCTATTGTTTCTAATAATTTTAATTATAATATACGAGTACATTTATATTTATATTTTGCATACTTTAAAAAATTAATAAATAATAATAAATATTAAATAAAACTACATAATAATAAGTGATTGCCAATTAATAATTAACATATAGATACAGAAATATATGCAAATCGATATCGATAATTAAAAATATATCGTTGGCCAACACTATTATATAATGTAAATCGAATGTGAATCGGTCCGTTGTAGATCGGGCTTTGAAATTCACATTTTCGAGTCGGACAGAGAAGTTGGATTCCATAGGATTTATTTATGATCAATATTCGCAATTTCATCCCCTCCCGTTGGAAATTCCTGGACACGCCACCGCGCGCGCTTGTTGTACCACACGTTTATCGCGTGTAACTACGCCTTGACGCCGCCGTTCGGTCCGCGTATCTTTCGTTTGGACGGGCCGACCATTTCCGATTTTACTGCAAAATACTCGTGTTCCGAGTGCGCGGGAAACGGTGGCGCGAACACGCGATTGGTTTCTGCCTATTGTCACGGGCGTTCCTACGACGCCACCTTCGAAGCTTTGACGTTTTATTCCGTCCTCGAATTCGTCCCATCGGTTAAATTACGCTTTTATAAACACAGTTCGGTTAATGACAGACCCTTCACCAACTTGACGATGACCGCCGTGTCATTAGCCTTTTCACGCTTTTCATAATCCAACATTACAATTTCCTAGCAATGCAACGGAGGAATATGTTTTGTTTTTTGTTTTTTTTTTAAAAAAACTGATTAAACATTGTCGAGTTAAAATACACATAAATCGACTAAATTCAAAATTAAAAAAATATTTATACTGTTTTCATAATCCGTTTGTCTACCTGGTTGTTTAAATAATTCGTGATAAGATTTAGCTGCGTCTTCTGCTATAGGAATGGCACTCAACTCAGCCGAGAACTCGTTTAGAAACTTATTATTTACATAGTCTTCTAATAATCCGATTTCTTGCATTACAGACATAGATTCTACTTGGAATAGTATTTATAAGTCGTTTGATGTATTAATTTACCATTTTCCCAATGTTAAGACAGGATTCTTAAAAAAAAGTAAGAATTTACATTATATCTACATTCTACATAAATTTGAAATATTTAAATATTACGAACTATTCATTATTATACACTAACCAGGCGAAGCGTTTTTCGAGACACGTATCAGTTACAAGTGCCAATTCTAAATTATTTTTAACCAATTCCATATCTGTTAATTTTTTTTTCAGTTCGTTAACTTCTGTTTTTAAGATAAAATGTTTCATTGCAAAATCCTGTTTGAAGAAATCGTGTATTAATTATTATAGACCGCATATAGTACATAATATTCAAATTTGTATTTAATAAAAATTTAAAAAAATAATAATTAATTGCATAATTTTGGTGAATGGTAGAATCCATTCTAGATTGTAGTATATTTTTTTCTTCCTCAAACCTCAATGTTTTAAAGATTGTGTCCAATTGATCAGTACCGATAAACGTGTTCAAAATTTTCATATCCACGGCAGATTTCTATCATAATTATCATAACATAACATAACACATTTTATTTAATTTGACAGCAAAACAATAGTTTTGATTTTATTTATTTTTTCTTAACTGATACTGAGTGCAGCCACTGTTATAGGTAGGAAGTTTGGAAGCTAGGATACATTAAGTCATTTAATTTATATCTGTACGAAATGATAAACCGATGAAAAACGATTCGGAGCGAAAATCGGTAAAATATATTTTGAAACGTCGTAATTTTACGATTTTGGTCAAAATCTGACCTTTAAGCGCGGATGAAAATAAAAAAGGTTTAAACTCAAATTTGATTTTAGACCACTAAGTATAACTTACAATGAAACTTTTGTTAAATTTCAAACATTTTTCTTATGTCGTGTAATTTTAATAACAGATACCTATCAAATAAAAACACGAAAATTTAAAATACCTACCTAAAAATAGCCATAATATTTCGAAAATGTTACCACGTCTACAAAAGACTAACATGAGCATTATTTTAAAAAATACAGGTCTACAATAATTGTTAACTGAATAACAACAAAAAACCCATATACCGTATAATTTGCCGTGTTTATTACTTTTCCGGGCGTTTCGTAATTATTAATAATTTTAAATCGCCCCCGCCAGAAAAAAAATGTCCGGTTTTAATTTCGTGCATACGCTATAATAGCGACACGAGCGATACGGGTAGAGAAGAGTGAGCCGATCCGAAGCGGGAATTATACGCGCGTACAGAACAATAACACGAGATTATTATTTTATAAAGACGTCGTCCGACGATATAAGACAATAATAATAATAATAATAATCGCTCGCAGACATAGCAGTTCAATAAACAACACGCGAACTGTTGCAGATAACGATCTCTGCAGAGCGCGCCCGCGTGCGCGTGTGCGCGCGGTGTGTGTTGCAGAGATGTTTGTTTGTTTGTTTTTTTTTTTTTTTTTTTTATTCAATTTTTTTCAGCTCTTCTCGTCGCGATGGAGAGGAGTCGTAAAATATCCGGCCATCGGCACCACCGCCGCCGCCGCCATACATACCGTCGCGAAATTCGCGCCGTCATATTGCGGTATCGGACGATATTGTTTTCTATAACATGAGTGCCTCTAGTGGTATTACAGCCGGCAATCGTGGTCGCCGGAGCCGCCGTCGCAGCGACGGCAGGGAATGACGCGAATTCCGACCCCGACTGCCAATGCCCGCGGTCCGAGTCGTTTAACACCGAAACCGAAATACCGTCTATAATTGGAATCGGTTCTCCGGTGTGCCAGCTACTCTTCTTCTGCCGCGATACGCGTGTCGGTCGTTTTCGGGTTTTGAGCGCGCCGCGGAATGTAATGGAAAATCGGTTTTTGTACAACGATACCGATCGCGACGCGCGTCATTATTGTTATTATTATTTTTTTTTTTTTTTTTTTTTCGTATTCTGTCCGGAAACGACTTTTCTCGCCGGCCACCGATACGACGGTCGTTATCGCGCGTCATCGTTACCGGCGGGGGCGGGACGGGGCGGGTACCGACAATGATAATCGCGAGCTTTCGTACGTCGAATCGGCCTAACCGCGTTCCGCGTACGCGCGTCGGGCACGATAACAACGCAACGCGCACACAGTGCACGCGTCACTGTCGTCGTACGAAACAAATTATCATTATCGTTATTAACGAGTGACGTTGCCGTACCTGTCTACGGGTACCCGAACGCGCGCGCATTATTTAATATCGTCTCGTACAAATGCCGAGTACAAATACCGAGGACCGCTGAACTCCGGCGCGCCGTCATCCGAAGTACGCCGCGCGGCGTACGCGAACAAAGACCGGGAGCGGGTCACTATAATAATCGGCTTATCTGTACTTAAAATATTACTGTACCGTCGTCGTCGTCGTCGTCGTCGTCGTTAGCGCCGGAGTTTCGGAACGCTCGCGTAATTATTTTAATAGCGTATTATAGCGACGACGGTATTGTTTACAATTGTACATGCGCGGGGTGTGCGACACACGGCGGCGAACCGTGCTCCGGGTGTTGCGCGGACGTTATAACAATAATGGTATCGCCTAATCCGTCCGGGCCGGTACGATAATGACATTATTACAGGCGGGCGCGCGGCAATACACACGAGCAGTTTCCGTCGACGGCGACGGGCGACAACAGGTGACCCCGGCCGGCCGACGGGTCCTGAGAAACGGCCGCGGCCGCCACTCGGTCCGCGATTCTCTCATGACCCCTTGGAAAAAAAAATAAAAAAAAAAAATAATAATAATAACGTAATAACGTAATAACGCCGGCTGTTCCGACTGTTTGTGTCAGATGCACACACGCGCGCGCATCGCGATACACAATCGTAAAAAAATATCGTACGCCGTTACCGGGAGTCGCCACCATTTTGTCCGCGAGTGTGCCAAATTAACGCGTGTGTTGCGGGCACGGCGTAATGTGTTCGGTTATACGGACAGACACGGGCCGGCGGGATCCGAAACGAAACAATGTTCATAAAAATACCGCCGTTGTTCATCCGGAATAATCGATTCCTTAAGGATGCGTGTTTTTATTGTTTCCGAAAAATCGTAGAAATTATAAAACGGAAAAAAGATGAGTTTTTCAGATAATATGCGTACATTGTTTTTTTTTTTTCCACAAAGACTCAAAAATTTCGATCATTGTATAACGTGTAAACATGCTCGGTTTCGGCATAATCACAATACTCGTAATACAACAATGCTTGCTGGCCGAAGACGTGAGGTCTCACTGGCGGATTGAAATGATAAAAGTTTGGTAGAATTTCAGAATGAATTTGACCATGATGTGATTGTGGGTAGAAAATATTTTTTTTAGACTTCCCAAATGAATTTTACTTTTTTTTTTTTTTGTTTTTTCGTAGTACCTATAGTATAGTTGTAGTATACGACAACTATAGTACACAGCACATAAACACATACAACATAGCGTTGTATTATTATAGTTATCAGTTATCCATTATTATAAAAGAATATTTCTATAATGCAAAACAGATGAACGAAAATTTGACACTAATCTCACGAATATTTTTCACCACTGCACCGGTACAATTTATGAACCGTGTGTACCAATTTTTTGTGCATGTTTTTTTTTTTGACTAAATAATTTGCATTCGTTTGAATTTAAAATTCTACAAAAAAATTATTTAATCATATTTTTGATTGGCGTAAGACTTCTAGTAGAAAAGTTGTTTTCATATAGATAAAAAAAATTAAACACATATTGTATTAAAACTATAATACCTATTATACATTTCTTGGTTAGCTCAGAATCCAAAAAAAAGCAAATTATTTTTGCGATTTAGAATCGAAAATTTAAAAAAAAATTATAGTAATAACAATTTAAGTAATCATAATTCATACGTACAATTATATATAAGTAAGTTAAAAAAAAAAAAATAATGTAAACGAAATTTCCGAATAAACTTCTTTAGTTGTTTTGTAAGTATAATCTTATGATAATATACTAGTCGAAGAGTTTGTAATTTTGATTTAATTTGTTTAGGAGATTATTTGAAATTTGTACGTGGTTTTTAACATAATTAATGTTTTAGATTGCCTACATACCTGCCTGGGAATAAAACCGGTTCTATCAAAACGACTAAATTTATTATATTATGACGAATAATATTATTATAATATAATAATAATACAAAATTAATACATAAAATGTCCACACAATTAATTAACGCGGACAAATCGTTGTCACAAGTTGCCGCTGCAAGGTATTCATTGGTTTTTTTTATTACCTACTCAATTTTTTCATTTCACGATTATCTTTTGATAAATCAACATAGTAATATTATAAAATAAATTACTGCAACCTTGTGCTTATATATATGGGCTGATAATTGGAATTTTTTTTCTGTACGTGTATCACTAAAATTCCAAATAAGTAATTTGATAATATTCATGTAAAAATATCATTGTTGGGAAAGTTCCTTTTAAAAAGGAATTCGTTTCCGTTCCTCGTTCCTCATTGATAACAGGAACTCGTTGCCGTTCTTCGTCACTTAAAAAACGAACTCGTTCTTTAAAGTGTTTTTTTTTTTTTAATACATATTATTTATTACATATTTATAAAAAAAAAAAGATACAGGGCTGGGAGTAACTAATGTTGTACGTGGGAAATTGGGAAGATAGGACGTATGAAGTTTTTTAATTTATATCTGTAAGCAATGACAAACCGTTGCTGACGAAAGACGTTTCTGAGCACAGTTCGGTTATACGCGATTTGAAGTATCGTGATAAATAGTGAAACCGTGTTTTTCCTGCTTAATCGCTTTTATTTTGAATTATCGCTTCGAAAATCAAAAAAATTGACCTTTCTATACTTGGTCTAAAATACGAAATAGATGAAATTTTCTTTCAGAAAAAGTTCTATGATAGGTACTTTTGAGCAAGAGTTTTAGGAGAAAAAGTGTTCATAAAACAAAAAAGGAAACATTGTAAAACCGATTAGCTACCTATTGAAGTCCAAAATAATTTTTTTGTATTCTAAATTTAAAAATATCACTAATTAATTAATTTATAAATTTGACGTTTATCATTAACAAATAAGTTATATTGTTTGTTACCATTTTAAATCATTATCACCGAGATACTGTTTACACGGTTATATATTACTATATTAGTAACTGATGAGGTGATACCAACACTAAAAAATGTCTGAACAATATTCATTTATCACTACGATAACGTTTATTTTTTTTCGTAATTAATGGAACGGAAATTTGCGTTCACGTTCCACATAAATAGGAACTCTTTCCCGTTTTTCGTTCCTTCTTAACACTAAAGAATATATATACTTAAATAAATTGTTTCAGCTCAAACGGTATGAATATTGGAATATTTATAATGTGTGTGTGTAAACAATGTTAGTTTTATATTTAAAAAAAAAATTAGATTCGACCATAATAATATAATACTTGTCTTATGATATTTAAATAATTTCTAAGATTACACCAATAGGTACTAAAATGTATTCCTCTCAACTCAATAATTATAATACCATAGATTATAATCGTATTGGCTACACAAGTATACTAATCCGTTTGAAATATAAAAAAACAAATTTAAATAATAAGATATGTAGGTATTTCATTTCGTGCACACGTAGTAGTATTATAATCAGTTCTCACTGTTCTCAGTTTGATTTTAAAATAATATTATCAATTTACTCATTTTTGATCGCGAAAACCACTATTTTTACGTTTTTATAATATTTTGGATTGCTAGCGTAGCGAGGGAGCTATTGGTTTTACAATGCTGTTTATTTTTTATTTTATTTTTTCTGCGGATAACTTTGTTCTAGTTTGTGGACACGTTTTTTCCTAGTAAAATTGCTCCGATAAATAAATGTAACACCTTTGAAAGCTCAAGTTATCTAAATTGTACATTAAACAGGTTATTATTTTGATTTTCGACGTTATTTTTTAAACAAAAGCACTTAAGTGGGAAAATACGTACAATTTCACGATTTCATTGTTTTATAAAATCACGAACGACGATTTCAACCAGAAAAAATGATTCAATCGTAAAACCACAAGACACCTTTTTTGTTTTCTTATTGATTTACTTTCTTACGGTATCATTGCTAAAACTTTTGGGCCACTTTTGAGCTTTTAAGGAATTTTTAATTTTGGGAGTTTTTTGCTGTAATTCGGTTACAAATACTCGTAGACTTGAAACTTGGTAATAATACTTATATTGTACTTACCTACTATATATGGTAAAATTTCCAATATCACCCAACTAATTTTTTCCTTGTTTTAATTTTTTTTTTTTAATTTTTTTATCAATTTTTTTGTTATACTGTAGACTATTTTTATTCGTGAAAACTTGCTCTGATGTATAAATGTAGCATCGTTTCTGCAATTTTATCTACTTGGCAAATACATAGATCATTTTTCGATTTTTAGAACGGTATTTAAAATAAAAACGTTTATTCGGGGAAAAAAATACGATTTTTTCACGATTTCGTTATATTAAATAAGTACCTACCACGTTTTCTACCACAAATATAGTTCCAATTGAAAAATTACAAGAGAACATATTTTTGTTGAATTTTTTTTTTAATAAACGTTTTAAAATCAAATTTAAACGAAAATCGCAAAAAAAAAAATAAAATACGGCACTTCAAATTACGTATTACTGAACTGCGCTCGGAATCGTCTTTCTTCAGCAATTGTTTATCGATGCTTACAGATATAAATAAAATAACCTTATGTATCCTATCATCTCAACTTCCCACCTACAACTGTGGCTGCACCCGTCCCCAATATCAGTTCTTTTTTTTTTATTATTGCAGGTTTTGTTTTGTTCTTTTTGTTTTAGATTCTGAGTGGAAGTTATTATAAATATTATTTTTTTGGTTAGTAAAAATAATCCAATTTTTCATGCTGTACTTTAAATTATATAACTAAAATTAACATATTATCGTGAGATTGGGTAGTAAATATCATACCACTGTAGACAAATTACATTTTTAAAATATATTGACTTATTAATATGTCAGTTTGATTTCAACATTATTTTTCTTAAACTTTTGGTTTTGAATGGATAACTTTTGAATTATGGACTAGTTTTGAGAGCGACGTCCTTACCATTACCCCCACATAGTTTGTTGCAATATACGTACATTTTTAAATGAGATTTAAAATATCCCGTATTTATAATACATAAATCTGGGATCCCTAGTCTGAAGCACCCCCAAATGCAGAGACAGATCCCAGTGGATCATATTTATTTAAAATGATGGCGGACCTCGACCTCCCTCCCAAGATTAATGAGTTTATTAAATGTCTGATTTTTAAATTTAAGGTAAGTATTAAAATATCACATTTAAGATTATTCACGTACAGTGTACACCGTACACATGATAATATAATTAATTCATTAAAATGTATTGTTTTCAATTATATGCGTAATATTATTGCGGTTTATTATAACGACGTGAAGAAATTATTTTAAGATCAAATGTCAACGTATTGTACGAACATAACCTATGACCTATGAGAAAAAACACATAAGCGAGAGCAAAATCCATCGTACAAAATTATTAGTCGGTCGTCCGTGTTGTGTTCGGTCCCACGATATTATGGAAGTATTGAAATCATACTATACAAATACATATACCTATATTTGCATTATTTAATAAGCCTTTTGACCCGGAAGCCTTTCGAAAATAATTGCTCGACACGAATATACAATTTCGTATATGTTATCGAATTATTATTATAGTACTACGCATAATGTGTTTCTTTTTCGGAACAGCTGATTTTCGGATTACTACACAACGTGGTGGTCGACCCTGGTTAAAATTTGAATATCATTATTTATATCTGCAATATAGGTACTAGTAATGTAACCACTAGATGGTAAGGAAACATTTTTTTTTTTTTTTTTTATGTGACTGTCACATTAAATTTATTGTTGTAATGTATTTTAGTTCATTTTTTCTAAAATTAATCTGACTGACATGCAACTTAAATTTAATTATTTTTGTGAATTTTTCGCGAATTTTACAGAATTCATCTGGCTGGCAAAACAAAACATTTCCAATCGTACTTTCATATTTCTGTTTTATTATACTATATGAAATATGAATCACTGACAATCCTAAATCTGTAAAATTGAGAAGGAAAATGTTTTGTATTGCCTTTAAACATTCGAACAAAACTAATATATTACCGAAAATTCATTAGGCTCCACTATTGTACTACCTATCAAAACCATTTTGATCCGGCACCCAATTCGGATGTAGCCATGTTTTTTATATTTTCGACCTTGAAGTCGACCGAACGTGGAGAAACTTATTTTACAGCGAAGTCCAAGATAGTCCTTAGAAAAAAAATGTATAAACGGTAGTGATGTATGAGTCGGAGAATAACATTTGAAATTATAAAATAAACGAATCGTGAAAAAACAAAATTAGACGCCCACTTTGCCGACAATTATAAAATTGTCAATTGTTATTCTGGTATCAATTGTTTTATTTACCATGCTTAACTTATTAGCCAAGGAGATTAGATTATTAGAAAAAGAACAGAATATATTAAGTTATTTTTGAATGTGGTTATCTCTTCACCGATTTCCATGTCGCCGCCTTAACCGCCATATGATTTTGTCTTATACACCACCAACAATATAGAATATGTTATATGGGGATGTTTAAAAGACCGTTGTCAATTATCAGTCAATACAAGTCGTATAAGTTACGAACGTTGTGATCGATTTATTAAAAACGAAAGAGGATTTGGTGCTAAGCTCGTTGTCTATCAGGGGAAACCATATGCATTATAAGTGCAATCATGTATGGAATTTCAAATTCTCTGACTGTAAGTGTATCATGTTATTCATTAGTCTTAGACGGTTTATTACTGCTATCCGCGTAAAGTAAATAAATAAATAAAAATAAACACTTGGATTTCAGAGTTTGATAATATTTGATTATATTTTTTTTTGTTTGTTTATTATTTTATAATTTATAAAATAATTTATATAGTTTATAATTTCACAGATTATACAGTAATTGAAAAATACATTTTATTTTCATCAGTTGTCCATTTTGTAATGAGCAATTTATACATGAATCATCACTCACACACCACCTCAGCAATGTCCATTTTAAAATGCCTTTATCAAAAAAAATACAAAGAGAACATTTTCCGCCGAAGGTAAACAATGCATAACATTCGTGCATAAACCAAGGCAGCAATTTTTCTTTACAAATATTATAATATTATCATTACAAAATGCTATCCAGGAATACAAATTACATTAATAGTTATTTTAATTATTAATGTCCATTTACTTTTAAAAGGATTTGTTAATGAAGATTGGTTCAGCAATGATTGACTTATCGAAAATGCACAACATCACAAGTTTGAGTGTGATGCATTATAAAAATAGCTATAACAAAATATGAGAAGAAATATAATAATATTTTAATTAAAAATTCTAATGTTATTCAATACTTTGTTAATAGTAAATCATATGTATGTATCTATTTTTATAAAATATTCAAAATTATACAAATAACAATAATTATTAACAGATTCTATCAAGGTATAAGAATATAAAAAAAGTGGTTGATTGTGTAGAGGCAGAGATGCTTGAGGAAAGGATTGTATTGGCAGAGCCCGTAGATATGTACATAAAATAGCAACCAAATATATTTTAGATACTTTTGATAAAAAAAATTGGTAAGAAAAAATTAGCAATACACAAAAAAATATTCAATAGATATTCTAAAAATTCAGGCACTAACACATTGTTGCAAATTTTTAATTTTTTCTGGACTGCCCATTAACAATCAACAGAACACAGATTTTTTAAACACAATGCCAATAAAAAAATTTGTATCCGAACATCCCTAAATACCCAACTCCTGAAGAATTGAATATTAATAACATCCTGGAGATCCTCATATGAACTTCATATGCTCCATAATATCTTATGGCACGTCCCATACAATCGAAAAGTAAGTAAAATGGTGTAACGTATATTAATGACTAATTTGAACATTTCAATCATTGAGTCTCATTTTTCAGTGTCCAAGTCTGTGAAAATAAATTATTAGAAGTTTTTTTATAAAAGAAAAATGTATTTAATACGATTATTCATTATAGTAAATTATATAAAAACACTTATAAAAACCAAAATTAAGGTTTATTTGGCAACCAAAACAGAATAATATTAATTTTTTTACCATTCATAAACTACAACAACATTTATGTGGTTGACAAAACATTCAAGCAGTTTTTGAATAACTTGGATTCTTGGTTGATGCACCCATACAATGACCTGCAATATTAACAAACACAGTAAATTTTAAAAACAATATTCCAACTTATTACTAAAATAATTAAAATAAATAATTTAAAATATACATTTATAAAAAATAGATTACTTCAACACTCCCGGATTGCAACATAATTATTGACGACCAGTCTGTTGTGCAATTGTTTATACCAACCGATGTCTGTATGGATTTCAACAAACTTTTGATATTGGCATGCATTTCTACATATTTTCAAAATTTAACACAGTTACATAACCACACACAGTATGTAATAATGTTTAGAAATTGGCTACATAATTATTTAAAATGTATTAATGACTTTTTTTTTTCTTATTTATCCTATATATATGGCCACATAAAAATAATTATGTGTGTAATAAGATACAGTTTTATTGATAAAACACACTTAAAAGCTATAATACAAAAATTAGTTAATGACAATTATTTAAATAAAGACGAATATTACAAGTACACAGTTTATAAACCCAACATATCAAAAATTCATAACACATTGAATGAACATAACAACAAAAATATTATAAAAGAAATTTTAAATATTAGCTGCAACGTATATATGATTTCATTAGTATTTTACAATGTAACTATTTTTTTTATATTAAGACACCAATGGTTCACAAATTCAAATCATCTGCTTAATTGTGTATTTGTTTCAGCTGCCAACAACTATATATATGCACCAAAAAACAAAAAAACACAAATAATCCCAATAGAGCGTCCGTATTCAAAAAGCTTCATTATATATTTTAAAAGTTTTCCTTTGAATTCTTGTGCTTATTTAAAATTATCCACGGAATCCTCGCTTATCTCATCAGGAGAGACCAGGGTGAGATCAACGAGACGCTTTTTTTCTTTTTTAGATAACTTTGAAAATATTGATTTTATTAATATGTTCTATGTATGTTTTATTTTAGCAATTTCAGTCCCAAATAAAATAATTTAATTATTTTTATCACAACATAAATACATTTACCGTTATCACCAAAAATGTAAATTTTAAAATGTCGTCTCACTGTACCCTAACTCCGTACACAGTGAGGCATGTATAAATTGATATGAAATTATTGCATATACTTACCAAATTCACTTACTTCACAAATTAATGTTCATATAACTGTACTTTATTATAAATTACAGTGTCATCAGACCTTATAAACAATAATTATTTTCTCACTTGGAACATGACACTAAAATATAGGTGAACAATATTAATTGTTAGGTTACCTATACCTATCCATTACGAAACGTTTGCATATTGTTAATTTATTCGTTTTTGATTAAACTATTAGGTACATTATTATAAGTATTTAATTAATTAAACGGTTGTCAAATAAATTGACTAAATTAAATTAAGGCATGCAAATATACATAGTATTTGAGTACTCGTAGTGCAATTTCAAATACACGGCAACTAACCGTATGATAGCTCGAGAGCTGGAAACACGGACGTATTCATAAAGTAGCCTACGCTACCTACTTCATAATTGGTATTGGAGATGGCATGCAGATTTTGAAGAAGTCGGATTTACCAAGTGTATCGGTGGCCTTCAATGAAACCTGCAAAATTCCAACGTCAGGTCCCGTTTAAAACTGAAATTTAATAATCCAGCCTCAAATGAATATGTTTTCGACCCTCCCGTCTGCTTGTACATGTTCAACATTTTAACAATTATAATAACAATAATAACAATTATATTATATTAAGTGACGTCTTGGTCGAATAATTGGACCAAGACACCAAGTCTTATTTATTTTTTTCAAATAAAACATTCGAGTATTCGAACTCGTATCGAAAATTTTACTAAAGTCGAGTACTGGCCCAAATCCATATTGTTGTAGCACTGTTAGCCATTCCCCGATGCGGCTTTGCGACAATGTAACTAGTAAGTATACTTAAATATAGATATACCGATATATCTACCTGCCTATATATTATAATAAATGTATACGCACAGTCGTGTCGTTTTTCGAGTTGTTGTCTGCCTTTGTACCACACTGCTATTAATATAATAATATTACTACACGTGTGTGCGCGCGTGTGTGTGTGTGTGTGTGCATGTTGTATACAATAATATTATTATTGTTATCCGTCCTCGGCGCGCCGGCGCAGCGTCTGTCCGACCGCGAAAAGAACGCGCCGTGTTCCGATGTTAAACAATGCGCCGCGCCGTTTTGTCAAATTGCTATAATACGCGACGATATACCTATTGCTGTACGACGATATTATTATAATAATATTGTAATGTTATTATTATCATCATCGCGTGTGCAGAACAAAAAAAAAACCGAACAAACGAAAACCAGTTTTACGGTGACCCGTGTCTTGTATACAAGAGCCGATTTGAATTTGAATATTATATATAATAATATAGTTTTGTATCACGCCGCATAACAATAATATGATGCGCGTTACATTCGTGTAAGGCTCGGATTTAATATAGGTACCCAGGAAAGGTTAATAAAAGTTCTCCGCATAAATGTTTAACCGAATTAAAGCTTAGAAAAAAAAAAAAATTAATTAAAATAATGAAACCTTTATTATTTCCATAAACTTTCCCGTTTCCTCCGGTTGTTAAATAAAACTGATTGGACAACTTTAAAAATGACATGCTCGTTCACTCCAAAAACTAGATGCGAAATTCTACGAAAAAAAAAAATCTCTTGTTTTTCGATTGGAGAAAGATTTATGATAGAAAAGTTTTTCACGGGCATGGTCGAAAACTTTGGATCTCTATACGACTATTATTATTAGTTAATAAAATAATAAAATAAAACAAACAAAATTATTAAAATGGTTAATGCTGAATCGCGTTTTACATTTTCACTGTGATATACCTGATGATGAATTTTTAATTCGAAACCGGTCATATAATACACTTATCATAATACTCCAGATGACGTATTTATTTAAGATTTTGAGTAGAGCGAAAAAGCATACAGTTTTACAGAGATGTTCATTTTTTTTTTTATCTGTGCGCGATATTTCTACCAGAAAACTTGCCCGGATTTCTACGTGTGGCACCTTTAAAGAGATCGTTTTTTAATTTTCCCAAGAGTTATCCCAGCAAATGTAAAAACCAGGATAAAACATAGAAAAACCAAGAAAAACGTGAGAAAACTGGAACATTACACAAATATTATTAAAGAAATTATATTTATTAAATTATTAAATTATTTTACTATACAATTACACGTATATTGTGGACATCACTATCAACTGAACTCCGCTCAGAATCGTTTTTTCGGTATAAATCTTTTATCGTTGCTTACAGATATACATCAAATTACCTATAACAGTGTCTACACCAGTCCCCATTATCCCAGGACGTTTTTTATTTATTTACTATACTTATTATTAGTTCTTACTGAATTTAGCAATAAAAGTATAACATTTAAAATTAATATTTAATACTATTATGATCATTAATTACACCATGTGTGTAAATATTTTTACACTATCATTTAGCATCCAATTCGTAAGCATTTGCAAGCCAATCTCTAACATTTTCGAATCAATATTTAGACTAATGATATTAGATTATGAAAATACATTTTATGCGATATTCCACAAATATTAAATCATAAAAATTCGCGTAATGAGTTCCGCGAGGTGTTTTAGGTCTAAGCAGAGTAATATTAGTCGTATTTTTTCCGGTGTTTCCATGGTAACCAGTAAATCGACAACAATGATACCAACATTTGACAAATTTTTGAATTTGTTGAGAAAATTACTCAAAAATTGAAACCCCTTCCTTAATGAACCAAGTAGTTCTAATATGCTACAAAAATTTTTGCATGTCTTTTTTAATTTGAACAAGATTTCTGGTAAAATAGTTGTTTACATTATCTTAAGAAGGGGTTGGGCTGGTGACATGGTCAAATTTAAAAATTGCAATTTAAAAGGGAAATAATGATTCGAAAATGTTGGAGATGGGCTAGCAAATGCTTGCAAATTAGCTGCTAAATGACATAATTATTATTTTACAAAACTGAACAGGTGACATTGGTGGGGTTGAAGACACATATCTCTGGTCCCACCTACTTTGGCGCATTTCGGTAATGTTACTGCTATCGCTATGTGAAGTTATCGCGGTAAAATTCTCAACCCAAATTTGCATATAATTTATCGTAAAATCTTCAAACTTCAAATGTTTATAAAAATAAAATTACGGCTATGTATTTTCGATGTTTTTATATGAAAATAAGAACAGTATGAGATACCCTGTGTTAAATTTTCGAGATAGGTATTAGAATATTTTGACAGTGGTATGCGTAATATGTTCGTCGTTATATTTTATTCGTTCACATTATATTATTATAATAATTATAATAATTATAATATTTACAATATTAATATTGTAGTTATATTATTACGTTTGTGTGTGTGTGTGTGTGTGTGTGTGTGTGTGTGTGTGTGTGTGTGTGTGTATGTGAGTTTTTATACCGTGCATGTCTGTATACTGCCATCGATTCAATTGAGATGTCACAGCGCAGAATAACGAACGCGCAATATAGATTATAAAGAGAGAGAGAGAGGAAGCGAGAGAGAAGTACTGGAGTCCGCGGTCATAACCCGAGATGGTACCTATACCGTGGTCGTGGTGTAGGTATAATATAAAAACTCGTGTATATAATATATATACGTATACGTAATAATATGTAAATAAGTGGTAATCGCGTATACATCACGGTGTACGAACTGTGCACAGCGGCTCGTGGGCACACGCATACACACACACACACACACATTAGTGAATATTATATTATCTGAGACAAAAAAAAAAAAAAAAACCGGCAAAAAAAATAATAATAAACATATTTCCGAAGACGGCGGTCGATCGAAACGCCGCACAAAAAAACCGGTCCCGATATATTATAACGATAATCGTTATAATAATATTAATAATATTATAAATATTATGGTATCGTATCGTTATTATTTAATAATAATATTATTATTCTTCGTTTCGTTTTATTTCATCATTTCTACTGTCGGAACGCTCGTCGGCCGGCCGGCCGTCGCCGCCCATCGGGCGCCCCCCCCGTCGAGCACACGGCTCCGGTCTGTCGTCGCCGCCGTCGCTCGTCTCATTTGTCATCGGCACCACTTGTGGCCGTCGTCGTCGCCGCGCACGCCGTATACCTACCTACACGCACACTATTGCCATATTACTTATACCGATACTAACTATACTAAACAACTATATCGTTACTATGGGTGCATTTTGTTTATTTTTTTTTTTTTATTTTTCTTACGCCGGATTCGGTAAGTTCGAGTCCCGTTCAAATGTACACGTTTGTTTTATTTTTTTTTTTTTAGCTACATTATTATAATAATAAACTGTGCAGTACGAGTCGAAACAAAAATCTAATCTAATCGGATATCGATATTAAAGCCCGTATTATTATTAGGTACCAATAATAGTGTGTTTCTCGTTATTCCTGGGATGACTTCATAATTGTCATCGCAGTACATTCGATCATAGACATCAATATTGTACACAAATTAAATTAAAATTACCAAAATAAACTACTCAACATTTAACAAAAAGAATAAAGAATTGCAAAATTTTTTGGACAATGGTGATGATATTATATCATGGCGAATTGTTCAGGTTTTTCTTTCGTAAAACCATTGGATAGCGTACTTACGCACTACGCATGTGGTTCGTTGATAAGAGCTGTAGTTGAAGAGGTCGCATTAGGAAAAGAGCGGTTTCAGGAAGAGCACATCACCGTAGGCAAACAGTATAAAATAATATAAAGACGTAGATTAATTTGTCCGACTGTCGAGACATAAGAACCTTAACACCCTCCGAAAAAAAATTCATTTGGGAGTCTTTTTTTCGGGAGGGGCGATGAAGACTTTAAGTTTCGTGAGCGGGGGTGGGGTTTAACTAGTACGTTAAATTCGCGGCCATATATACTACATGATAATACCGTGCACATGCACTGGTCGAGACAATATAACACGCAAAAAAGCAAAAAAAAAAAAAAAAAAAAAAAAAAAAAAACCGATATTCCGGACTGCATTATTATACTTTCATGTAGGTATACAATCGTATATTTTACAATATTATCTCGCATTATATACACGTGTTGTACTTATACCTTTAATACGCCGTATTTAAGTATTTTATGCACACAATAATATTACTGTATAGGTTATAATATTGTGCCTTAACATTATATACGATTATATATTGTATAATAGCGGTACCCACCCATAATATACCGCGCGCTCTTATAATATAATAGGTACACCCGATCTGCCGCAGTGTATACAATATTATTATAAAAGTGCGCAGCTACGGTATGCTCGCATAGTAATGTAATGGTTATAGGTATGTGCCGCGCGTCGGTTAGGTTACCCGCTTCGGTACATAATATGTGTATGGTGTACACCATCCGAATGGTTATCGTGATTTTTCGCCTTTTGCTCGTGCCGACGACGCCATTTCCATGTTTACTGCAGTAGGCGCACACTTATAGTAGTCGCCGTACACGCGCTCGCCGTATACTCGCCTGTACTATAACAGTCTACCATATACTCGTATATTGTAATATTGAGTCGTCGATTGTTTTCTCGATATGCGCGAGCCATTCAAATTTTTACATTTTATTTTACAAAAAAAACAAAACAAAACAAAAAGCCAACATAATAATATACACATAATGCGACGAACACGTACATGTATAGGTACGTGCAGTATACGTTAACACGATCATCTTGCCACCGCTGCGGTAACATATCATTTCGCCTTGCGTATACGTCAAGTATCGTGATATTTGAACTACCCCGTACACTGCACATCCACATTAAGCAGTTGGACCGGAGCAAAACGATTATTATTGTATTTCTGCGCAGTTTCGAATTCGTTTAACGGTTACCTCGCTATCGACAAAACGATAAGCAAACATCTAAAACTCCTCTCAGGAACTGGCCCGTCATAATGTAGGGAAATAATATTATTACAATCTGCTTTGACTTTGAACACAAGTTTAATTTATAATGTGTTCAACCGCAAAAACATAAAAGTTTAATTTATAATAACGTTCATATCTACTAAACAGTTCATTCTACAACAAATTTGAGTACACTGCTGAAAAGTTTATTAAATTAGCTTTAAGAAAACATATTCTACAAGGATCCGAGTTATTTTTCGGGTGGACGAATTAACACAAATCTTTTATTAATTACAAATATCGAAGTTTTAAAAAATTTCAATTTAATCTTACAAAAATCCCTTTCCAGATAATGGGTGCAAATTTCACAAAAACTTCAAAATATAGCAGGTTTTTTATCGGTATACTAATTTTTTTCGTTAGTGCGTACAATAAGTTTATATTTAAGGAAAGAAGATGAAAAACAAATATATAACTTAAAAAAACAATTGTATTTTATGAAATTTAAAATAAGTTACATTTATTGTTATAGCTGTTCAAAGTGTCCACCGTTTTTCCTCAAACAAGTACGTGCTTTATCACATACTTAACTCCCAGTTACTTCTGACGTCACTCTCCGCAAATTCAATAGTTGCCTGAAGAATTCTCTCCCTTAGTTCTGCTTCAGAATTAATTTTCTGACGGTAAACTCGTTCTTTGAGGTATCCCTAAACAAGAAAATGTAAAGAATTTAGGTCTGGAGACCTTTGAGGCCAAGGAATCGTGCCTCCTCTACCGATCCGATAAGTGAATGTCTCGTTCATTTGATGTCTCACTACTCAAGAGAAATATGGTGGGGCCCAATCATGTTAGTACATCATGCGATATCCTAACTTCTAAAGGCAAGTCCTCAAGCTATCCAGGTAGTACATTTTGAAGACAATTTTGTGACCTCCAAGGTCTTCAGACCTAAATCCTTTAGATTTTTTTTTGTTTGGGGATACCTCAAAGAACGAGTTTGGTATCAGAAAATCAGCTCTGAAGCAGACTAAGGAAGAGAATTCTACAGGCATCTATTAAATTACGGAGAGTAACGATAGGAGTAACTGGAGACAAGTACTTGTTTGTTTGAGACAAAATGGTAAATAATTTGAAGAGCTTTTGCAATAAATGTATGTATACAAACTTATTTTAATATTTGTTTAATATTGTACATATTTTCCAGGTGTTTTTTCTACGTTTTCCCTGGTTTTTCACTTTTGCTGGGAAACTTGGGAAAATTGAAAAATTACCACCCCAGATCGATTTCCTTTTAGAAAAAGTACTATTATTGTAAATCGGAACGAAATTGGTAGAAAAGTACCCACAGAAAAAAAATAGAATAAAATATAAACATCATTGTAAAACAATAATACATTTCTCGCTTTACTCAGAATCTAAAATAAAGTAAATCTTTTATTTTTGTCGCTTTGACATTTCCGCGCGCAGCAAACATTTATTGTAATATTTTTTATACGGATAGTTGATATTTTACTATAATACGCATAAAACAACACTGCAGTATGCAATATTATTTTTTGAAATTTAGTTTTATTACCCAGTGGATTATAATCTGTGTATATATATATTTTTTTTATGGTCGCTAAAAGTCATATACGTACGTATATTTTTTTTACGAGTAAATTATGTGTGTGATAAAAAACGAAACTTAATCGTATATTCATATATTATTTATTATATTATATTATTAAAATATGAAGTAGGATTTATAATTTGTTTTACCGACCTATATAATGTTATTATGATTTAAGTTGGACGTATAACTTTTGTTTGTTTGGTGGCCATCAATAATAATGTATTTGGTATCCGAGATAAATTAAAGGTTTTCCCCATAAAGAAAATACTTTGTTTAGGAAAAATGTTCAGTAAAATGATTAGATATAAATAATAGAATCATGCAACTATTACGTCCAATAATGTAACAATGTAATAGTGTAACAATAATGATAACTATAATTAAAAATTGTACCCTCTGATTTTTTTTTTTATTTTTTTTTTATATTTACAGAGTACGTGTTTTTCAACCATTAAAATTCATTTAAAAGTAATATCTATATTTTGTACGTGATATTTTCAAAAAATAAAACATTGCTTGTTCTTATTTAAACTTCAAAAATTAAACCTCGAAATCTTTCCCAAAACAACGGTGTCTAAAAATGTTAAGCCCAAAAATAATATTAGATTATACTATTTATAATAGTTCAACTTGCTCATTATACAATATACGTTTTTCTCTATTTCGCATATTTATATGAGGAAATTACTGTAGCGTATAATTCAGGTAACCCTGTATATATATACATTCTTAAATATTTTTGAAACTTCATTAAACAACGCAGGTTACAATCGCAAGACTGCCGCCAGTAAGTTAATGAAACATTATATTTTATAAGTTGAATTAAATTAAATTATATCACTGAAAGTTAACGGTTGAAAATTAATTGCGATTCTCTGTTAACCCTCCGGCTAAATAAATAATATATATATATATTAATGTCGTAAAAATAATTAACTTTTTAATAGGTCAAGTAATATAAGTTAATTTTCTTTGTCCGCAACAAAACTACATGACTATTATTAAACTTCAATACTTTATTCGTCGCGCATAGCTATGTATCTATAGCTGCTGTATAATATAATAATTACAAACCGGTATTTTAACGACGTTTTTGAGGTTATTAGAAATTTTTAATAAAATATAAGTATAATATAAATACCATGATACCTAATAAAAATGTTCCACTCTCATCAAAAATATATGTAGGCAATAGTATTATAGGTACTATTAATTTGGCAATATCGTAAATATTATTAGGTATTAAAAATGGTATAGGTAATTTTATTTCACCGCCTTCGGTAAATTTATAACATTTATTATTTCGAACATTATGCTTCGTGATACGATTTACAATACAGTCTTGTGTTAAATGAAAAGAATGAAATCACAAAAACCATAAATTCTAGAAAACTAAATCATTCGATTCATTCTATCTATCATTCTGATAGAGATGGGTGGCAATGACCAATAACTATCGAATAATTCGGCGCCGTGCACTTTCCGTCCAGGTTCGTGAAGTTAGGGAACGGACATTGGGCACTAATTTTCTTTCTAACACCAATATTTAGTGCAGGCGAACGGTAATATTTTCAAAATTAGTATTCTGCCCGGAAAAAATTTACACAGAGGCTTACTTTTCGTCCGCTAACTTTACGTATAGCGGACGCAGTACATGCACCAACATCCGTAGTAGTACCAAAATTTAATGCTGAATTAATACGATATTATTTGTATATGAATATATATTACGTATATGAACGATACAATTTTTAAAATTAGTGTTTTATTTTCCAACGAGATATTGGCTTTTCCGAAAGTCTTCACAGAAAACGCACTACTAGCACTAAAGTACATCGTTTCATTGAAATTTAGTGCTAAATTAGTGCTGGCCAACGGTACCTCTTTGGCAAAATTAGTTCTCTGTTCAGAAAAAAGTTATGTACAAAGTTGTCCTATGACTTCTTATGATAATTTATTGTTGTTTATCACCCAGTCTTTACAAATACGAGTACAATCAACTAGATGACAACATATTTTCACTAGGCGACATTTATGTTGTCTAGTTCATTAGTTTAAAAAACGCACTGCGTCCACAATGTGGACAATTTCGGAAAACTCCATATCTCGTTGGAAAATTAAGCACTTATTTTGAAAATGGTACCGTTCACCAGCACTAATTCAGCACTAAATTTTGATACTACAGCGGATTTTGGTGCTGGCCCCGCGTCCGCTAATTTCACGGAGTGGACAGAAGATAAGCCCCACATAAATTTTTACTGGACAGGGCCCTAATTTTTAAAATAGTAGCATTCACCAGCACTAATTCAACACTAAATATTGGTACTAGAAAGAAAATTATTGCTGAATATCCGTCCGCTAACTTTACGGACCTTTTCCGCTCGTGCATTTTCTGCTCAACACATTTGTCGTGCTATTTCCGCCTGTTATCGTGTTATCGTATAATCAACTGCTGAAATTATGTAAGGTGGACTATATGCTCGAAAATTTAAAATTATAAATTAACGTGCATTTAATTTATTAAAATATACTATTGCGAGTAGGTACATACTCGTAATTGCTAACTTGTTAGTACAACTATTAACTAAATACATAACTTACGAGTACATTATATACATGTTTTATAATTGTCTAATTTAATTTTTTTTTTGATTAAACGATAGAGCTAATAAAATTGTTTGCAACAAAATGCAATTAATCACCTCGTAAGTATATTGTACATCCAAATGTGTTTTGGAAAAACTATATAAAATCCAATGTATTTATAATAATAAATAAATCATAAATTACAATATACGTACTTTTAGAATATTCGTGAAAATGATGGCGTTTGCTCAAAAGAAACCAAATTCAAGGTAGGAACGGTAGTAAACGTAACTTCTATAGGGTATCCTTATTTGGGTGGTATTATTCATAGTATTTTAGGTGATTACGTTTGGGTTATATTTCCTAATCAAAACAATATTGGCCCATTCAAATACGAAATTAAAAATACAAAATTATTCACATCGCAATTCATTAACGGCAAAATTAAAGCCAATTAAAAAAACAAAAAATGTTTTAACGAGGCACTTTAAAAATAAAATATCAATATATGAAAATAATTTAAAATCATATTTGCAGAAAAATTAACTTAAAAAAATTTGTATTTATTAAATTGTAATAAATTTCTATACTAGTGTTTATGTTATTATAAAACGTTCTTTAAACACATTAAATTTATTTTTATTCTACATATGTATTGTGATGTACAAACAATATAAATCTTATAACTAAAATGTTTTATTTATTAAATTGTGATATAATATATTAATTTTTTTTTTTTTTTAAATAAATATTTTGTTAAAATTGTGTTTTAGTTGTATTTCAGAAATTAAAGAAACAACAACATAAATTCAAAATGCTTGTTAATAATTTAAGCAAATTGCTATCACAATATAAAACAAACAATTTTAATAAAACAAAAAAATTCATTAATTGTCCTTTATTTAAAAAAAAAAAACAATTTACCTATTATATTATACAAAAAGGCATTATAGTACAGGGAAACAAAAATAATAGAACAATTTTGTTTCACCCAAATAAATTCCTTTTCCTTCTAAAGTCTTTTTTAGATTTCTTATTTCTTTATTTTACACAATTTGAACGTAAGAATTGCCATTCTATCGTTGTTGTTTTGGTTGGTTTTTTTTTGTCTTCTTTCCCAAACTTTTTGACTTTATATTGTTCCATCTTGTTTGTTGTCTCGTAGCTGGTGGGCTGTCTAAAAGGAAATTTAACTTTAGTTTATGCCCATTGCCCACAACAATATTATATTTATATATATAGCTTACATCTTTCCCTTCTGGTTTGTTACCAAGATGTATACAATTTACTAGACTGGTCTTGTGTCTTAATGTACACCTGTAATACTTTTTAAAAAGTATTTTATGATAATTGTAATATTAATATTATTTTTTCCAATTATTTAACTATAATAAAGATAACAATAGAGTCACTCAAATGACGATACAGATTTTGTTATACTTTTTTTTTAAATCTTAAATATAAGTAGAGCTTCGTTTACGGTTTTATCAACTAAATTTAAATTATTCAAAAATACGATAAAAACTCCAAAACACATTCACTCAAAATTACTGCTAGGTTAACATAATAACTAATTAATCAGAGGAGTAGTTAGAAATATATTTTTTTGGGAAAGCCAGATAAAATAATATAAATGTTTATGATTACTATATTTGACTACCAATACAAATTTCTGATTTTAAAATACTGAGTTAATTTAATGGCATAGTGGATTGTCAATAGGGTACCTATTTATATTACGATTTTGATCGTTACGTATATTTTAACGACAATTCCAAAATAATTTAAATTGAAAAGTCAGAAAAAGTATTTGAAGGTTTCAAATTTAAATAAAAATGTATTTAAAATGTACTCAAATACTTGTAAATATATAATATTTAAAATATATATTTAATACTTAGAAAAGTATTTAAATACCATACTCAAATAATTTTCAGCACTGACCTCATTTTATCAGATAGATTACGATAATGAGCGAAAATAGTGAAAAAAGTGTTGAGCGGAAAACGTACGAACGGAAAGTGCACACCACCAATAATTCGATAGTTCCTGTGAATAAGTTATTCGAATAATTCATGGATGAATAAATTATTTGAATAATTCATGAGAATACGAATGCTATAAACGAATGATTGATTCGATAGTTAGTATGAATATTTGATAATACAGATTATTCATTATCGCCCGTCATTAACATCTGATGCGATTTAACAGACTTTCAAATATCATACTAGAAGAGAAGATTTTTAGATAAGAGAATTAGAGAAACACCTAGAAAATATTACATTCAAAACATTATGTCACACTTGGGTTGTAAGAATTACAAGATACAAAAGAAAACTTCTAAAGGTCGATCAATTTGGCACCTTTCTTTGAAC
Source organism: Cinara cedri (assembly GCA_902439185.1). Classification (NCBI taxonomy): domain Eukaryota; kingdom Metazoa; phylum Arthropoda; class Insecta; order Hemiptera; family Aphididae; genus Cinara; species Cinara cedri. Next base: position 28,602 of record CABPRJ010001477.1, on the reverse strand, counting down.
GAGAAGAACAACGCGTAGAGATAGCTATAACACTGAAAAAGAGTCCAACCAGCAATTCGATTGATTTCTAACGAAATCCATTGATGCGGGCTTAAACAACCACCGATCCTTTTCGACTTGCCCGTCTGAAGTCATTTCGACTGTGTTCGAAATTAAAAAAAGTGGAGATCTATGAAAATCTCGGGGGTCACACAACATTACACTGGAGACACGAAAAGTTGTCTTTTATCAATATCTGATTCTGATTCTAGTAGAGATAGACATCGATTTTATACTGACATGGGTTGGTTCAGCTGTTTAGCTAATTTTATAACATTTTCTGTTTCCAATGTTTTACGCATAATTGAAGTTTTTCGATTTTTTTGAACTGATGAAACTTTAATCTATTCTGTTTCACTGTTTCGCCTCTATAATTATCTCCAATTATTATAATTTCTTCAACAGCAAATTAATATAAAACATCCTTGGTATATATATATAAATTTCGAACTAATAAAAACTAATAATATTATGTTTCATATTAAAGTGTCAGTATAATATGTATTATAATATTAAGTTGTATTTTAATAAATCACGTTTCCTGTGCCCGTTCTTGAAATATTCGCAAAACTATGTACTATACGTACATACCTATAGTATAGGTTAAGTTGTATGTTTATAATTAGGGCAGAGGACTTGTAGCATTTGCATATTTTTTTTGCATGGTCATAAAAATAGCATAGTGCGAAACAAATACGTTTCATGCTGCCACAAAACTAGTTTTGAAATTTTATTGTGCATATAAATGCATATTTTACGTTTTTTTGGTTTGTAGGACATATTTCTTCAATTTTATACTTTTAGATGCATTTTTTTAATAATTTATCATTTTATCAATATTTTTTAGTTGACGTTTTTATTTATTTATTTATACAAGAAAAATAACGTTGAATCTGAAATTATTTTAAATTTTGATCATAATATGAATAGTTATGAATAGTTACTGACTTTTCTCAGAAACACGTCTCTTATTTGTCTATAAGATAATATTATTCGACCCACAAAATATTATCGTTACGGGTCACGGGGACGCCTGTCTCCGAAATCGGACATTTTCATATTTCAATAATCGCTGTTTCCCAACGGTTGACCGTCGACCTTAAGTCCAAACGCGTTGTATTTATTATTTATAAAACAAAATGCCTAAATTTAAAGCGTCTTTATATCCACAATTAAATCACATTGTGTCTGAATTCGGCCCTAAAGTGTTCTTAACAGACGGCAAAATACTTTATTGTAAAATTTGTGAATTCAAGTGTAGAAGTGCTTAAAGGTTCAATATTACACAACATTTAACTACAGGAAAACATCTGAAATTAGTTGCCCAGAGAGAAAAAAAAGGAAATATAAAGAAAGCTCAACAGCATTTTCTAACTGATACCCAAAAATCGTGCTTCAATAATGATTTGTGTTCCGCGATGTTATCCGCCAATATACCGTTAAATAAAGTAAATAATGTATCTTTTAAATCATTTTTAGTGAAAATTTACGAAAAGGGTACGTAGACGAAATTTACGATGAAACATGAATTAAAATTAAAAATGCTGTTATTGACAAAAAAATCTGGGTGTTTATCGATGAGACCAGAATCTATATGTACAAGGTGGGAATCGTGGGTAAAAGCCGCGTGTTATTATTGCGAACACAATGAAACTTTGAAATCCATTATTAATTCTTTGGATAAAGAAGAGGCGATTTCAATAAAAAAACGCACAAAAGTATTTTGCTGACCTCAGCCTAGCGGCAAATTTAGTGTTTATAAAATCTAATTTTGGTTTTATCCCCGACGTAATGACTAGTTTTGAGGCAAAAAATATGCCACTGTCAGATGCCGTAAAAATAATTAAATATTATTTCAACAATTTTATCTGGAGAAGAAACTTCAATGGTCAGAATACCTGAAAACTTGAGCCTTGGCGATTTAGCATATTTTTAATATGCTCCTATAAATTCCGTTGGTGTTGAACGTTCTTTTTCAATGTTCAAAGTGCTGTTAGCTGACAATAGAAAAAGTTTTCTGTTTGAAAATTTGAAAAAAATATCTTGTTGTTCAATGTAACTTCCAAGGTAAAAATGTCTGTTAATCTTAAATATTTGAAACTAAAATATTTTGTCAATTGTTTATTAGTAGTTGAAGAAGTATCCAGATAAGAAAACCCATAAAATAAACCCAAGTAATAAATAGTAACTTGTAAGTTGTTAAATAAAGTTGTAAATAAAATGTATTCATTAAAATAATAGGTACCTACAGAAAAATTCTTATTTTTTGTTCAAAAATATTCATTTTAAAATTCATATTTTTAAGCGCATATCTGGCATATTTAATTGGATATTTGGTGATTTTTTAGAGCTACAAATCTTCTGCGCTGTTTATAATATTTTAATAAACGTTATACGGACAGGGTCCGGATTCGGTAGATTACACACTGCAGAGGATAAATTGGGACGCGTACTCGATAGTTTCTTTAAACTTTATGTCTACGTGCACGCGTATTTACGCGTTCATATTATTATTATTATTAGGCGTAGGAGATAGGTGGTGATGTATTATAATCGAATCTGTTTACGGGATCGCGCGCGCGCGCACGCGTACGGTTGGGGTTGTCTACGATCTGATAAAGACGCACATAGTATACTCACTGTTTTGTAGTATATAATATGTGTACATTCTAGGCTGCGGGTATTTGTGTACTGGAAATAATTATATTTTCAAAACGTTTCGATAAATCAACGAGATAATAATGTTATTATAATATCTACATAATAGTGGCAAGTAATAATAATATCTCGAACCGACCGCGCGTAAAAAGTTTACGGCGTACGAATACAGCAAATACTTCAAAAGTATCCGGACAGGTTTTGTTTTTTTATTTTTGTACTCTCTCGCGTCGGTACGGTTTTATAATTAAAGTAATTAATCATTGACTAATTTGTTAACCCGCTTGTTTACCGCGCCGGATCGTTGGACATTTCGTCCGCGTTCCCACAACTCGCTCGCTCCGCCGCCGCCGCCGTCGGTGTGGTCCGGATTTACATTTTGTTTATTTATTTGATACGATGTTATAGTAATGGCAATCGATCACAACGGTCGGCTGCGACAGTGTCGTCGGACTCTTCGGTTATTAAAATATAATGCTCTTTATGTTTCGATCGATTCGAATATAACGGTATAATAATAGTGTTTATACAATATGCACAATGTGTCGGTTGACAAAGCGCGTTCGGACGTATTATAGACATTTTTTTTTTTTTGATTTTATAATAATTTTCGATTTTATCGAATAAGAAAAACAAATGCCTCGTTTTGAAAGAAGATGAGTGTATACTTGGGTGGATTTATTTATGGTTTAATTTTAGAAAATTAAATGCGCATTAGTACAGAACTAATAGAGAAGTGCAACCAGTGTCGGTCTGACACACAACAAAGGCCACCGGAGCATTTTTTTTAAAAGGACCCCATAAATAGAACAAAAAAAGATCATGAAAAACAGTGCAATATTACGTCTGGAGTCGATAATATTCCGAAAAATAACGTATTTCGCGGTAATGGAGTTAGGTATATTATCATAATGTATCATCAGTCGAACTTGTTTGATTCCTTGAACTTTGTTCATGGTCGCGTTTATCTCGAATATTTTGTGGTCGACTCGAAGTTCGAGTTTTATTAGGATCAGTAATACACGTGTGATTCCCATATATAGGTATGTACATTTACTATCGAACGTAAAGTTTGTTATTATTAATGTTATGGTCACTGTTATGGGTATTAGATGTATAAACTGCACAGTTTATACACCTGGTTTACAACTCGATTATATACGGCACATTATCCACTCACATTCGTATAATATACTTTAGTGTCCCATGACGTTTCAATGTTTACGATTTTGAGATAATATTGTTTGTGATATCGGTATTAAAACGATAGTTTTAAAATTAAAATCAAACGAAAATTCGATAACTCGAATTCTTGGATAACCCGGACTTTTTTCCCGGTCTCTTTAATTTCGAATCAACCAAGTTCGACTGTATAATATGCTAAGTTCACAATAACGATTTTCACCGACATTTCAATTTTCACTAATTTGTATACAAAATTTAATCGCTCGCACAATTATCAACTATATTTTAGTATTTTTTTTATTGCTGTCTGCAGTAGTCAACTAACGGTTAAACAATACTTTGTATACATTTATAATCTCTGCGCAAAAGACATTGACGGTAGTTAAACGATATTTAATAAATATTGCGGCCTGAAAGTCCCTCAGACACTAACACGACTGAGGGCTCCCGCCGCATTCATGGCCCAGTGGCTATGATTAGACCGACACTAAGTGCAACGAACCCTGCACAAATGTATACAATTAAACCTTATGACTTTTGAGCAAACGAATTTAGTGGATAGACCATGCTTGAAGACGTTGAACGATATTTCGAATGAAATCTTGGTTTTCGGAAGAAAAGACCCAGAGGGGTTCTTTTAGACAGCATTGCGGAGACTGCCAAGTTAAAAACGACTTAAATGAATACACTAGGGGATTAATAATATTATTGACGATAGAATGGATAGAGACGGATGGAAAAATAATGTATTCAAAGCAGCGAAAGTTCTTTTAGTCTCGAGAAGAAGACGAAATAAAAATATCAAAATCTTCCGAACTATGAAAATTAGTTAGCCAAACAAAAAATGATTATACACTAATAGTTTATCAAAATTGCATTTATTGTTATTTTGAAACATGATTATTATAATTTATAATATATATATTGTACAATATACTTACAAAGGTAGACATACGTCTTAGTGTATGAAATATGCATTTAACACATGCCATAAATATATATATATAGAAAAAAAAAACTTTAGCAAATGTATACTTTTGTAAAATTGTTTGCAGTATTTCGCTTGACAACTATCAAAAATTTCACTTTAAAAACGGTCAAGTTTCGTTATGAATTCAATACAACGCAGTAGGTACGGGCCGATCCATTGAGTGCCTTACACTCGATATTTCGAAAAGTATTGAGTTTTTTTACAATTTAACAAACGAGCAGCACTACAATTTTACGGGGGTGGGTAAACTATTTTTGATTTTCAAACAATCCTATATTAAAATGGCCGTAAGTAGATGGGAGGTGTTTGAATGGATTTTGACGTCGACATTTTTGTTTTTCGTTTTTTGGCGAATTTATATACGCGTAACTACTCGGGACTAAACCGGAACACAGTGAAAAAAAAAACGTCCGATTTATTAATTACTAATTACGATCGCCGTGTTGAATTGTTCAGAGTCGGTAAAGTAAACAACCGCGTACAACAATAATAACAATAATCGTATGCGTTCGGTATGAAATGCGTCCTCCACGGAGAGCTCGTAGCGTTTCGAACGCGCGCGCGGTCCACACACGCGCACGCACAATACTCTTTATCGTCATCGTCGCCGTGGACGAGCGGCACGCGGCAATAATACGCCGCGAACGCGCGATCGTTTCGGGCGCGTTCCGCACGGCAATAATGTCCGCCGCGCAAAGCGTACCACCAAGCGTCGCCTAACGACGACATGAACACACCGCCGTTGCGGCGTCTTGTGACGCAAACGCGTATTGCCGACCGGGCACGGGCTACCTGCCGGACCGGCGTACAGCGCAATAACATATGCACGCGTATGGGCAAATAAATACGTTTATCGGAGGAACACCCGCCTACCACCCCACCCCCCCCCACCGATAAAATGTGTCCGTATACGAATCGGGTACCCCCGCCCGCCCCGCCGTACGCGATTTACAGGAATCAATTCGCGATAATAACGCGTACACTCGCGCGGTATCGTTATAAATTATCGCAATTATACGCGTAACACACGCACGGTCGGGCGGGCGTACCGGGTGTACGTATTACCGCTGCTGCACGCCGAGTCCGTATTTATAATTACTGTATTATAATTTAAAACGTATTTGTTTATTATTGTGTTTTTTTGTTCTCTACAATTCTTTAAGTGCGAGTTCCCGGGGCAGCGACGATAACCGTTGTATTATTTTTTGCGCTGTCGCGGGCTCGCGGCCGTCGTTGAGGTCGTCGGCTGCCGCCGCTGTAGAGAGTGCGAGGCGCGCGCGTGTGCGAGAGCGGGGCGAGCCGAGAGACCGTCGGCGAGAGGAGAGCACGCGAAAACGCTGCGCGCGCGCGCGCGCACACGCACGCCGTTCAATTAGCGCAGCGCCCGGGTCCATAAATATTGATGAAGTTAATTGCCCGGCGACTCGGCGCGGGTCGCCGCTCTCGCGTCACAATGCCGTACGGGACACGTTTACGCGAAAGAAGCGCGGACGGCGTTACCGGGACCGCGCCGCGCGAACCGAAACCGAACGGCGCGTTATTATTGCATTTTATGCGCGGGACCGCGCAGCGCGCTATACGAGATTTCCTCCCCCCCCCCCCCCCCGTCAGACAGCGCAGTAACGACGCATCTCCATCGCTACGCCGGCCGGTCTTCGCGGGCGCCGTTATTGTCAAAACACGATTGTCGCGGAAACCGCCCGGGCCGTCCGTCCGTCGCGGGCACGACGCGCGTTTTATTTGTACGCCACGCGCACGCGCACCGATTGATTGCCGCGAGTGTTTTAATCGCGCGCGCGCGCGCGTTGAGTAAAATTCGATTTCGCGGTTAGGTAACCTGCGTCCGGTCCGTATCACGCGGAACCGCACGACGATATTTTCGCGCGCGGAGCGCCGAAGAAAAGTTACCGCGCCGCGGGTGTGACCCGATGACGGTACACAGCGCGATTAAAGGCCCGCCGGTTCGGTATACCGGTGGCGGCGGTCGCCCGGCGGATCGCGTTACGAACGTTATCACGCGGCGATTTGAATCGCTCTCTCGAGTGCGGGCCGGCCCGCCCGACTCGGCGCGCTCTCCGTACGTGAAAATAACTCCGTGTTTACAATATTACGTGAAACTATTGCAGTCCCGCCTAATTTAAAAGCACACGCACAACACCGTTACCACTAAAAATACAACCGTACGCGAACCTAGGATGTAATTGTTATTTTTTTAGCAGTTTTTTTTTTAAAAAAAAAAAAATATATATTTTTGTGCACGTTCAAAAGTATTTTTACGTTACAATAGGCATTGCGTTTTACATGGGAAATCACGTCGTTATTTGTCTGCTCTTATAAAGGGTTTAAAAACCAGTACACGTTTGGGTTACCGAAGAAAATTCCCTCGGAAGGTCGAATGGGAGAAAGCTTTTAGCGTTACATTAGAAGAAAACTCTAGAATATGTCAATACCATTTTAAACACAAGGAATCAGATAGTAGTATACAGTCATTATTCTATCGGTTTATTATTTTGTATTGATCACAAAAATTTTTATTTTCTTTAATTTTCTTATAATAAAGCTAAATACTTTGGAAAAAAAAAATTAAAATTTGTTTAAAGTGCCCAAAGCTCAGTATAGGCGCAGTTCCAATTAAATCTGAGTTCCTCGAGATTGCACATACCTACATCACCAGTATTACAGTATTAATAGCAATGATTGTTTTGAATAACATATAATTTAATAAACATATTCATTGTATTGATTTTGTACTTTAGTTTGTTAGTTGTGACTGAAGCTTTAGTCCTTAATATAATCGTAAATCGTCACTACTAATGATTTAGAATTTCACGTTCACAAATATATTTTAGGAATTGCGATATAATAAAGCGCATAAATATTCCACAGCGGTCCGCGAGGGCTACAGAATTGGTTTAACATCAGAGTGATATTCCAGTCGCAATATCCATAGCCCGTTGGGCAACCAGTATATCTTTAATCGTGATAGAGGACAGTTGTTCGAAAATGTTAAGGATAAATAATAACGGGCCGGAAGCGCAATTTTTTATACCTATACATTTTAAATTTTTAATATTTGAATACTAAATATCACTATAATTAATTGTAATAATGTTTTGGGGCTTCAGACGAACCGAATGGAGGAATATAAATAAGCCCAGATTCGTTACGCAAAAGCACATCTGGTAGTATATTGTTTCGTGTGCATTGTATGTAGTAATGCAATGCACTAATCATATGTTAATACACGTGACCGGGCCGGGTTTCCGAAAACGGTTTTTAACATCAACATACGATAAGAACTTGTTATCGTTTTTCGAACAAGTGCCATTCACCGAATGTTATAATAGATAGGTAATAAGTTACCCGACCGAAAGAATAAAAAATACACCGATTGTAAATAATAATAAATAATGGATTTATCTGCAATCTGCCCAATGAAATAACGTAATAACGTAAGCAAAACATGTACATGTTACGCTACATAATTAACAATCGGGTAACTAATACACCGCCGACCGATTCTCCCTCCTAACGCCCGAGCCGGAAGATAATCGAACAAAAGAAGTACCAATATTTCGACACTTTTTTTTTTTTTTTCTATATTTATTTTTCTCACTTTCGTTGACTTTTTTATTATTCGAAAAACCGCGCACGGTCTACAATTACCCAACGCACGAATACGGTAATGCCACAATTGCGTTCGCGGGAAACACACAGCGGGCGCTGACGGCGGTGCAGAGGTGGTTTTTGATAAGGACATTGCGGGCGCCGGTTTTCTCGCCGGTTCAACGTGCGCCGTCGCGCAACCATTCGCGTAAGTACGGTCGTGCTGACAAGCGCCAGCCTGAGGTTTGATAACCGTAGAGAAAGAGAGCGAGTGGGTGAGCGGGGGACGTTGAACGCGGACTGCGGTTGTACGGTTACGAAAATATTGTACTGATAATACGGCCGTCGCGAACGATTGTACAATGTTCGTATGAACACAATCGAGAACGAAATCCAAATTTACTCGGAAGCAAAAAAAAAAAATAAAAACCCTAAAGACGTAATCGCGGCCGGGGTCCTTGACAAATAAATAATCGCCCTGTATACGCGCATACGATTATATAGTATACACGGTACACTACCTGTAGACACAACGTTTTTAACATGCATATTATTATTAAAATACACGCACGCGCGCGTACGTACGTGATATACGGAACACGACATTACAATATATTATTGCGTTGTTATTATTGTAATAAGACTTATGTCTGAAAAAAAAATATGAAAACATTTTTGTTTTTTTTCTTTCATTTTTCTAAACGGTCACCGCGGTATATCACGCGACGGACGCCGTCGGTCCTTATTGTGCGCGTACGCCGTGCGCCATACGGTCGTCCCCGGTCGCTAGTAAACGTGTATTAATAGCCACCGACTTTCGACTAATTTATTCGTGCGACGCGACTGTATTAGTTTCACTCGGAAACGTCCGCGTCCCGAGACCACGGGGATTCCGATACACGACATTTATATACGGTCGGCGACGAAACGTCCGAATCGGACCCGCGAGAGTCGTTTCGCCGCCTCGTACGTTGCCGTTACTATTATTGTCATTATCGTCCGGTATGACATTATAATATATTCGAGGACATTCGGATCCGCCGCCGTGTTATTATTATTATAACTTGTTGTTTGTCTTGTTTATCGCAGGACGCGACATTGTCCGGTACGTGTACGGGGGGCACGCGTGTAGGCAGGAATCGGTTTTGTGTTGATACACTGTGATGGCGCGGAGCAACGTAACGTTGTTATTATTCCACGGCGTATCAGAAATATAGTCTCGAATACAATACACACGGCACACGGAACGCGAAATGTAATATTTACGCAGTATCTTACAGGTATAATAGTGGGGGGGGGGGGGGGGTGGCGGAGGCGGCATCGGTATACACGAATACGATACGTTCACGGGTCAGGCTCATTACCGTGTAGTTTTTTTTTTTTGAGTGAAAAAAAAAAAACGTCCGAATAAGAGTATGACCGCGCTGTAGAGTCTATATAGTACGGTATAAACATTTAGACGCCGGGCTGAACCGCTCCCCCCTCCCCTTATTAACGGTAAAACGCCAAGGTTCGATTTACACGGACTTTTATTAACACGTTTTTTTTTATTGTTTTAGCGACTGGTGGCCCGAGTAGGCCGCTATTAATCCACTACCCCCGCTGGTAAATTTAGTGTAATTGAGTACATTAGTAGATCACGGTATGCGTACCGTCCACGATCCTTATTAGCGAAATAGTTTGATGGTTTCAACAACGGATTACGGTTACCGCCGTCCACGGTAGTTACGTACTGTTTATATCTATTATCTACTCAGGTGGTGCGTATTTTTATTTTTGGTTAGAGGGGGTACATTAACGCAGTTTACACACGTTTACTCTGTACCTACTATCCGTTCCTATTCGCTAGTAGGCTATACCCGAAATAGTTGCTGTACGCTCTATTCCGGTGTTTCCCTAGTGAGGGGGGGGGAGGGAGTGTGCGAGTACAATTTGTATTTTGCGACGTAGGGAAAAATTAAAAAAGGCGTCCTAGGATAACGGGAACGAGTGCAACCACTGTTGTAGGTAATTTAATGTATACCTGTAAGCGACGATAAACCATTGCTGACGAAAGAAACGATTCTGAGCGAAGTTCAGTTGATAGACGATATAATGCTTTGTTAACAACATATGTCATATTATATTTAAATAATTTAATAGGCGGTATATATATTCCCGTTTTTCCGAGTTTTCACATTTGATTGTTGGCAAAATCAAAAAAAAAAGACCTCCACGGAGTACCAACCCAGTCATATTTCCTTTTAGAAAAGGTGCTACGCTTAAAAATCGGAACAAGATCGCCGGTAGAAAAGTTGTTCGCGGAAGAAAAAAAAATTAACGTCTTTGTAAAACCCATAAGGTTCTTCGCTCCACTCGGAATCTAAAATTATCAATAATGACCGGCGATTGGGTATCGACGAAGATCACGGAAAAGGCCATATTTCGATAGACGCGACAATGGACGGGTCGCGGAATTTCGACAAGATTTTCAACGCGTTCGGTGGAAATTCGAATCACCGGCGCCGGGCCCCGTCAACGCGCGAATTCCTTCGCCTGTACACTGGTCGCGGTTGCGAACGAAAATATTTGCCGTTCGCGCGTGCGCAAAAGCGGTTTCGCGTACCGCGGTTATTATCACGCGCACACCGGCGCAAAACCATTGCGGGACCGTCGTGTAGACCCACGCACGCGGCGCCGCACAGGTAACGCGTACGCGCCACGCGCGGGTTGCACGGGTCCGCACATTACACCCGTAACGCCGAGATAACCGTGTCGGCGAAAGACCGGCCATCACGAGTCCCCCGGCCGTGGCGACGGCGGCGATAAATGTCTGCATCACGGTTCGCGAGCCGCGGCCGTCGCGCGCGCCCGTCGTCTGTCACGCCGCGCGTGCACAGTGCACACGTGTGCCGTATACAGGGCGATTCGTTTATCGCGAAGCCGGCGGTCGTAATATAATTGCCGTAGACGATGAAGCCGTGACGGACCGTAACGAACACCGCCGTGGTACAGTGACAGAAGAGAAACGCCCGATACGCCCGTCGCGGCGGTCGGCAGCCGTTGGATCAGCGGCGGAACCAGAACTTTTACGTATTTTTTACGGAGTGCCGGCCATTTTTCTTGACACCCGTGTATCAATCCGTGGAGATTATCATGTTGAAATAATTGAATAGGCACTACACAATTTCTTGAATAACGGTTGTTTAATACGTATTGTATCGATTTTCCCCCGTTTTTCACATTTGCTGGGAAAACTCCCGAACAAATCGAATAATCACCTCTTAGAGTACCTCCCCGCGCCGATTTCCTTATAGATACAAAGAATATGAATGAGCATTTACTTTAACACTTAAGTCTTTACATCAATGAATGTATATCCACCTCGACTGTGGATAGCCGTAGATATTCACTATTCGGCGCAATTATTGGAAACCGTGGTACACGGGTATTTTATAATCATAAACCAAAAACGTCGTTTTTATTTAACACTAATAATCATTAATTAAAAACAATTTCAATTGTTTAATATTTTAATACAAAACAATTGAGATGGTAATACCTTCCAATAAGTCGCTGGGGAGGCAGCTGCCCACCCTGCCCCCCCTCCCCCGTAGACACGTCTACGATACACGTACAATCAATATCGATGTTGTTATTATATCACCGGCAACACACGTTGACATAATAACAATAACGTAAAATATATATTATTTGATCGTGTACAAAGCAACTATAGGGGAGGAGGGGGGAGGGGGCACAAACGCCGCCGCCGCCGCCGCCATTCTCACGCGCGATGTAATAAAAAATAACGTGCGCCCGCCACTATAATAATATCAAATACGTATGTATACGCTGCTTACACAGATCTACAACACGTATGTATACGTACGTAAGGACACGACTGACGACTGTAATAATATTATTATACATCTCTCGTATACGTTACTCTGGTATAATGCGTAATATACCATTATTACCATTTATATACTTGTGTATATATCGTGCACCCGCGACCACAGGCACCGCAATCATAGAAAATAAACGATAAATGATTCGATTTATTATATTTTGTAACAGAATATTTTATTTTGTTTAAGAAATATTCCCACTGGCGGAAGGGGGAAGTGTAACTAAGGAGAGTCCAAAAGTTACCGACAGAGATTTTGTTTAAAGGAGTAGAAGGAATGGGCAAGTAGTGTTTATAATTGTCCATCAATAGTATCCCGCACACGCACCATCATAAATTAGATAAACGAAACGAAATTTGTTTATACATGTTTTTGAAAGGCCATAATATTTACGATTTTCGTCAAAATTTGATATTAAAACTTTTTTAATACAGATTTATATACAAAATATATTAGAATTATAAAAAAAAAAAATTCAACTTTATCACTTAGTAAAACGTATAAAAAACGTTCAGTTAAATTTCTAAGTATTTCTCAAAAAATTTTATCCACCGAGTACCTACCAAATAAAAATATCTATAAATAGTTCAAAAATGGCTCAAATAATTTAATTTAAGTTACCACGTCTAGAAAAGGCAAATATAAGTTTTTTATCAAAATATCAAGTGTCTTTTTTTTGTGTGTTTTTGACCGAATTACAACAAAAGAAAATTGAAAACAAAAAACAAAACATTATTTTCGTAAATTTTCCTGATCGTTCTACATGTTTTTTTCGGGTTTGCTAAATTATCAATAAAATTATAGGAAAAATCAAAAAACTACTTTCTTACTCATCAATAAGATTAAAAATGCAACAAACAAGGTCTTTTGTTGTTTTTTTATTGGAACAACATTTCTGATAGAAAATATATCTAAACCGTAAAAATTTAAAACAAAGGAATCACGAATGCCACGAATTTATCAGTTTTCGTTTTCCGTTCCAAATTAATACAAAAATTACTTGAAAAACTAAAAAACAGCCCGTCTAATAGACACCGATTAGATAAATACACCAACTAGATGAAATTTTATTTCAGAAAAGGTGCTACACTATCGATAAATCGGAGCAAGATTCGCAAAAGACCGGCGAAATCCGAACGGACCCCGCGCCCGATAATTCGTCGAGCGAGAATTAACGACGCGTCGCGACCGTCGGTAATGACAGACGAACGGGTGACCGCACGCGTCACGTTGCCGTCGGTTTGGAACGAACGAAAATTATTTGCAAACGGGAGAACCGACGACCCGACGCACCATTCGCGTTCGGCGCGTTTATAAACGGAAACCGGACACATGTCGCGGCGCTCATACTCGGTCATATTTCGCGCGCGGTTACATTATCCAAAGTGGCAGTATTTACTATTACGCGTGCACGCACGACGTAATGCGTTTATAACGATCGCTAAAAACAATAGCAATTTCGTAGACGTCGAAAAATAATACGTCGTCGCTGGAATAGTGTCTGTACACTGCTGTACTGTACACGAAACATATATTACGGTCATTATTAGATCGCGGGACGGTATATTGTGTTATATATATTTATAGTTTCCGATGAACTTTCACGTTCCTCGTTTATATGTTCCGGGATGTAATAACGCCATGTTGTTAATATGTCCACCGTCGGCATTTTACATTGTTTTCGGAGGTATACGCGCAATAAATTTACAGGGTTTTAGATTTTTCGAACGAAATTTCGTCATCCAACGTAGTAAACGTTTTGCAAACGGATTAAATGAAAATTTATTTTCAATTACGTACACCGCCGTAGGCATGGGCACAGCGAACCGCGTGACGCACGCGACGTTATTAAACCCGAAGTGGCGGCGTCGCGTGATTTGTTTCGAACGAAACGAACGCCGCGACAATAACAACATTATTAACGAATTGTCCGCAATCGAAATAACAACGTTGACAACTATAACGCGTACAAATATTATCGTGATATAACGCGTTCAATAGAACGGACAATATGTTTTAACAATTAGTTATTCCCGTATAAACGATGAGCTATAGACATTTTTTTTTTTTTTTTTTTTTTTTTGTATTAATTCATTCCCATAATTATGGTCGAAACAATAAATACCGATTCCGAGGAACACTGTTCACAAGCTATAGGCGCCGTCGTCTAAAACAATGGCCCGTTTCCCAAATGGGAAATGAAACAGTACTTGCGAAATTTGTAGTTGGTTAATATTAATTGATAACGGTATGAAAATAAAGAACGCGTTTGAGCGTAAACTAGAATCAATTATTAATAAGTTTGGATTGAGTGCTAGGCCGTTGGCGTTGTTTTTCGATGTTTATGCAATGTTTTTTTTTTTTTCTTTTTAAACAAATTTAGTTACGTTTCGAATTATCTCGTTTTATCGCGTGACCTAAACAAACATTGTCCATACCAATAATATTATCCGGACGCAGTAATAGGTCACTGCGGGCGTCCCTACATGCACTCTGTATGTTGCTACTAAAGCCAATAGCCATCGTTGTTCGTGCGGAATTATCGTAACATGTCAATGCGCGAACATAACAACAAAACGGTCCAAAATGTTAAATATGGGTACCAAAATAATACGTGTAGGTAGGTGCCTATACTGCACTCGGGACGAAACGGGTTTTTTGGACCATTTCCAGATAAACGAGCACCACTCTCGGCCCGATACGATATGATTCATTGCGGGGTCCCGTCAAATTTGCTATTGTAATACATAATATAATATAATAATACTGTGTACGAGTATATTATTACTATATGGCGCGGCCGTTGCGTAGCGATGCTCGGCGCGGTCCTTTGCGCGCGCGAAAAAGAACTGGAAATTTGAATTCCGCCGCCACCGTCACCGTGCCTGCAGCATCACAACGCCATTAATCATTCGCGGGGAGTTGCAGAAGCTGACCGTATATTATATACCACACACGCACGCGCACACACATACACACGCACACACGCACACACACACACACACACACGAGTATATTATGAGCTTCAGCGTCAGACGAACAGCGGCCGGGATGCGAATTCCCTCCTATCTTTTCCCGAATAAATATATATATAAATATATATATATATATATTATTCGGGATATTTATTATTCGAAAATAGGATATTAAGTACCAGGACGTGTATACCGTGGTAGAAGGGACGGGGAGGATCCTACAGGAAGCGGGCCGATAGGCGGCAGTATACCAATCCAGGAAACTGGAACGCATCTTTTTTAAACGGGTTACACACACAATTCGACACTACGGCTGATAAGGTTTTTTTTCCCCCTCGCTAAACCGCCCTCATATATACGTATATATATATATACGTGTGTCGCAAAAAAATAAAATAAAAATCGGATTGTACATATTTTTAATAACGGAAGCGATAGTGATTCGAGCTTTTAAATATATGCGTATACTATATTCGCGTGTATGAACGAAAAAAAATACATTATAAAAGTAAAAAAAAAAAAAAATATAACCGACAACAATATGGCACGAATCCAACGGGGGGATGACGACAAAAAAAAAATCCCATTGAATTAAAAATGAACGGATTAAAATGTTATCAGTATATATACATATATTAAATAGGCACCTACTTGATATACTGCCGTTATTAATATTATTATAGTAATATTATAAACAGAGGGAAAATGTGTGTAAAAAAGATTAACGGGTTTTTTTTTTTTTTTTGGACGTTTCAAATACTCGCACAGAGCAATGACTATTAGACTGAAATTTATTAAAAATGACAAACGCATATAAACGTAATAAATAACAATAATATATTATGTTGCGATTTTCACACTGCTGCAGTAGGTAGGTATAGTAATAATAATTGTAATCTGGTTTTACATAATTTACAAAAGCTTTAATAAAAAAAAAATATACATACATACATACATATATAAACTGCGGTATAACTATCTAACAATAAAAACAAACTTAATTTCCAAAAAAAAAAAAAAAAAAAAAATAAAATGTTTGTTTATAATGCTACATAATATATAATAAATTAATAAGGTAAAAACAAAATTATTAAATGGTTAAATGAATATAGCGCCTGAATAAATATATTATAAATAAATAATTTATAAGTAGAAATGAAAAAATTAATAAATTAATGCGTCACCTGGAGTATTAATATACATAAAATGGGGTGTAGCACAAGGTACTTATCTTCGATTTTATTCAATATTCAATTTAACAATATAGAATTCAGTTCTTGTCTGGTTGTTCGTTTGAGTTTTTTGAATCAAATATTTCAACACTAAAATTTATTTGAAATAATACTCCATCTATTTATGGAATTTATAATATATGTTGCCATATGAAAATTAAAATTGGGTAGTGGTTTTACCCCTAAAAGTAAGAGTGACAAAACTAACGTAAAAATAAAATTGTAGAGCAGCTCGTTTTTTAAATATTCTAGAAAATAAATTCCGGAAAAAGTTAATACTTTCCGAAATAATGAGTGTCTTATGATAGATTGATCACCCCGTATAGTTTCCACGGTGGTGAAAATCGAAAAATACTGTTTATGCCGATTGATAACAGTACCATGTGTTCGATAATATAATTATCTAAAGGAAAAGTTTCAATCCAAACCGTTCCGTAGTGACACGTAATTAACGAAAAAACATAATATCTCATATTAGATACCTAGTCCATAGGCGCACTTTCTATATTAGGTGCAGTTGTATCATAGGCATAGAGCTTGAACATCAAATATGCCCTAATTTTCTAGCCCACGATAAAAAGCATTAGCTTATTCTTGCGCTGTTGACTTTTCCAATTTTGGATTATCAATAAGCAAATCTATGTTTTTACCGGTAATAACAATTGGTAACCTATCAATACCCGAATCTCAGACATTCAACGTTGGTAGAATTTTCCCATCCCAATGCAAGGTTAAATAATTAGGAAGAGAATTTTGAAACTTGGTTCTTATAATGTTAGCACGTTAATTACGTAAAACATCATGAAATCGATGAATTGAGAAAACTGTAATTTTGACATGACGTGACGTTCCGTATAATTTGAATCAACCTTATTCACCAAAGTCAAAATATCGTATAAATAATTGGAGATATCAAGAAATATATTAAAATAATATTTAACAGAAATTAAAATGTACCGAAATACTTAAAATACGTAATATTATAAATATGGTAAACGTTTATGCACTTGGTGCCAAGACAAAGGCCATGAGCTTGGTTTTAATTGTGAAAAGTTCTTGGAAGCCTACAAGATATATTCATTAGGAAATACTTTAGAAATAGCTTTTAAGTAGTTGTGATAGTCATACGTTTCCGTTGAACTCTCGAAGATATTTTTCAAGTTATTATAACCAATTTTTTATAATTCAAATATAATTAACCATTATATAACACAATCGTTTATAAGAAATACTAATAGTACTAACATAGCAATTAAGTATCTAAGCATTATGTATGTATTATCAACATGTTTTTTTTTTTTTTTTTCAATAATAGAGATTTTGCATTTTCGGCATTTTATGTTGGTTATACTCTGTGTATCAGTTATTCTTCTTAAAACTATATTTATAGTTAATATATTAATAATTTTCAATTATAGGCAAATTATAGCAAAAACATGATGATTTAATAACAGGAAGAAATGCTATACAATCTGAAGTTATTGAAACACGATCATCAATGACCGAGAATAAAAAATATTAAACCGTGCAATTCACGCGAATGCTGAATCGTGTAAATCGAATTAGTGGGTTTCAGTTAGATCGTGTAAACCTAATTCATGCGTTTCCATTGAACCATTATACGAGCCTCTTTATACAATAACATAGGTTCTCTGAATACCAATCAATGCGGTCAATGCTGTGAGTATGGTCATTATACTGGAACATGTATAGAAAATTTTTATTGAAATCTGCCAGAATTACTACTAATTATAATATTATCATAAAATATGTATACAAGGCGATTCACTAAACAAGCTTTCATTTTTTTTCGGTTATTTTTTTCATTTGTCATTTGTCATTATTTACGACATTTTGAGTATCTTGTGGCGATACCAACTTTGGTTTTTCAAAGTCGTAGAGTAGTGGAGCACTAATAGAATGCCGCGTGAAATAACTCGTCAACGGGTTTTTATTAAACTGCCCGAAAGCTTTTACTATAACGATTAAAGAACTTTAACAATACATTTCAAAGGTGTACATAAATACTTGTGTTACAAATAAACATGTGTGAAGTCACTCCAAGTGAAGTGGCCACTGTCTTAGTTTAAGAGTCGTAAACTAAGTCATATAGTGTTCGGCGTAAGAGTCGAAAATGTCTTAAGAGTTGTCGAGTAGTTGAATTATCATTACGTGCAATTATTATTACGTATCATTGCAAACCTAAATATTTTGCCGAATCCGAATACTAGTTTATAGACGGTTTTACGCAAGGTGTAACCGATATGTCGCTGTTAATTTTGATTTTTCAACGTTTCGTTGGAAACGTTGTTGATTGACTTTTGAAGCCAATCAGTCACAGTCTACTGGTCTTCATTTGTTTTAATTATAGTCTTGACATTAGCAAACATGGCTGTCATTGAATAATTATTGGTTGGAATGTGGTGGAGGGAGTTCATCAACATATTCATATATTTATAAACATGAAGAAGGACAAGTGTACAAAATCTTGAATTTTGAAATGCTGCAGTAATTAGATATGAGAGCATCAGTAGTTCGACTAGACATTTTGATAAAATTATTATATTTTTAAATTCTTGTAATATAAAATAATTTTTAAGTTTCAATTAGTATGAATTTATGTTTGAAAGCAGTTATTCAAATGGAGAAAGCAATGACAATTGAAAAAAAATTTACCAGAGACTGCTGTAGAAGCAATTTAATATTGCACAGAGCCTTTTCCTAATACAAAAAAAGATTCTTCATTTATTTGATACTCTGCTACTCAGGCAGATGCCTATAACATTCGCTACTCCGGAAAGTAAATTGTCTGTTCTGAAAAGACTAAAAACATATTTAAGAGTAACAATAAATTATGAAAGTTTGAAAGGTTTGGCATTAGCAACAATAAATGAAGACAAATTAGAATATGAAAACATCGAAATATATTGACTGATTTAATTCAAAATTCTATAAGAGGACGAAAGTTACAGATTGGACATAATAATATTATATTATAAATTATAAGAAATAAGTAACTCATTAAGATTAATTACCGTATAGTCTAATTTTTTTTTTTTATATATAGTGAAAACAATACAAATTAATTTTGTATAGTATTTTTATATTGCTGGGGAGGGGGGGCCTTACCATTGAGAAATCCTGGCTACGTCACTGTATGAATAGTATGAACGTATAATTATATTAATAAATATTATGGCATTTTTCAAATAAATCAACCAGTGTTAATACGTACCTATACGGCTATACAGCACAATTATTATATAGAAACATAATCAAAATGTATACAATAAAAATAAATAAAAAATGAAAAAAGTTATAAACCACACACGCACGTAGGTATTGCTTTCTTCCCGTCGCGCGACGTAAATATTCACTTTTATCTCATTTCTCTGTTGCGAATAATACACCTACGCAACGCGAGTGAATTATTGAACATTTTTTTTTTCTGCATACAATTGTATTAGGAAATACCTACCTATACATAATATTATATTGATATATAGGTGTGGGCAACCATCAATGAAAATGCGTATAAGAATATATTTTTTTCCTTTTTTAAATCTTTTTAAATACCTAATAATAATAACGAAAAAGTGACGATACTACATTATTATTGTTATTATTATTATTGTACCTACCGAGTATCACTATACACATTATGAATGAAGTGCTTTGTGGTTATTACGAATTTACGACTGTATATTACCGAGGGGATGACATCGCCACTGCCGAATGGCCGTTTATCTTTTCAATTGTCGCCGTATTATACTACGGCCAACGGATAATAAATATACTCGGCGAGGAGTATATATTTCAAGTTAGGTACCGTAGGTACAATATTTTATTAGACAGTTTCGTAAATACAATTTAGTAATAGAAGCTTTCAATAACGCATTTTTTTTTCGAATATAAAAATATGCAACGCCATAATTCTCTCCGTATCAATTAAATATTAAACATAATAGTTTTTTTTATCGTCATACAATAATGGACCCTCCACCCCTGATCGATACCCCCGATGGCGTATTTATGGGCAAGATATGGGGAATAGATCCCTCCGTTGCATTTTTTTTTTTTTCATTTAGTAAGAGTAGGTAATGGAACAGGAACAGATCCTGCATTCTGTAATCTGTGACATATTAAGCCGCGTATACATGTGTGAGCCGAACCTACCGCGGTTGTTTATGACTGAGCGCCTGTATGTGGATTTATGAAGTGCTTACTGTTATTTTTTGATCTTCCCAGTTTTCCCAATAAATGGGAAATTATTAAATTAATAATTTTAATTTTAATTAATTTACATTACCATCTATAAGACCTGCGTCACACATATAACGGTTAAAACGCCAAGTTGCTCAGCTGCAGAAACATTTTTGTCGTATGTTTAATTAATATTATGATTTTTAAAAACCTGAAGAATGAAAGTGTTTTCTTTTTTTCTTTTTGTTTTAATACAAACGATGTACAAATATGGTCACTCTGTATGAAATCCCCGGTGACTTAATCCCAGTCCACCCCTGGATATACGTATGTAAATTTATATGAAATATATAGCATATTTATCATATTTAACTGGTGTTCATGACATATAATAAACTCGTCAATTTTGACTTTAATTTTGATTCTGCTTCTGAACTAAAATAGCTTATATTTACTTAATTGTATCTTGTATCTATTCACATAAGATTATTCGTTTAAGCATTAATATAAGACATAAGCATACTGTAAGCATTGTATCTTGTCATATGAAATTATTATTTTTTAACCATTGTAAGATCGCTGTTACCTTTCCCCTTACGATTGTTAATAAATATTATTATTATTAATATTGGCATAGTAACACGTTTATACATCAGTAATACGTCTTGTAATTGCAGCGCTACAGTATTGCATATTCGCTGCAGCTGTCGTTGTAAAAATATATAGTTTTCGTTTTGTTCGCGACATTATTATAACTTAATATTTGCATACGCACTCCGTGACCGTGTATCGGATATCGTGGGAAGAAAATATATAAACCATATGATAATATGTGTAATAATAAAATTATCAAATGAAATATAATTTCCGGAGATGTTTATAATAATATATTATATAAAAGAGCATAATGTTATGTTACATAATATGAATCGCTGAACACTGAAAGTGTATGCTCAAAATTAAAAGAGTTTCAAGAAAGAAAATAAAAGCCGAATACCTCTGAAAAAAAATGTCATATTTAAAACTAATGTTATAGTATTAGACATTATTATCTATAATGTTCTACTGCTATTTCATGAAATATTACAAATCCATTTTAGGTGCTCAACAAATAGATCGATTAGTCCTTTTCGAACAATTTGTATTAGTTATTTGAATATAAACACTTTATGCGATATAGGACGCATACAATTTATAGTAAATTGTATTTATCCATGCACAATTTATTATCAGGACACGAGACTTGTAGTACTGTGAAACCACTGAATGCGCTGCAATATGCAATACATGCAAAAGAAAAATTTCTGGTAGAAAAACAAAATCGAAAATAATAAAACTGTCATTGAGGTTAATTTTGTCCGGTGTAATCGGTTAGTTTTATCGTATACTATGATCATTTTTATGGTTATTATAACGAAAAAAATAGCCGGATTACTGGACGCACCGGATTATCGCATGGCCGGATTACCGAGAGTCTACTTTGTACTTCCAGAAAAAATACTACACGTAAAAATCAAAGCAATATTTCTGGTAGTAAAGTTGTTTACTGGCCGTCAAAAAAAAAAAAAAAAAAAACCACACAATAGTAGTAAAACCATTTTTATTCTTTTTGCTGTGCACAGAATCTAATCTACGCTCACAGGTATAATCGTTGATTTCTTATCACACATTTTGTATAATAATTAGCGCGTGTTCACATGTATCATGGTAACTACATATATAATGTTATACAAGTCAAACAATTTTTATATTTTAATGCGTTTGACGGCTATTTTTGAAAAATGGTACCCATTGTTCGTATCGCCTTGTACATAAAATAGTATTTTAAATATAAATGTATTATGTATTACAGCGGTTCCCAAACTGTGCGGCGCGCTACCCAAAGGAGGCGCGAGCACTAAACAAGGGAGGCGCAGCGCGCGGTTAGAATTTCGTACACGTATAGTTATGTTTAGATCAATTATCTTATCTTATCCAACCGATTCTTCACTACGAATGCAATTTTCTTCATATTCAATTACGGAATTTCGGAACAGTATTAAAGACGAATATCCCGATGTTAGCAACATAGCTTTAGGTATAGTAATACCATTTGGCACATCGTATTTGTGTGAAACAGGTAAACTGCTTTCAACAGTAACCGTATTAAAATCAATATATCGGTCCAGACTCAACGTGGAAAAAGAAATGCGTGTTGCAGTAACTACGTTAANATAAAATAAAATAGTAAGTTTACTGTTAACTAATAAATATTAAATAATTGTTAACCTATTTTATTAAACATTCATTGCGGGAGGCGTGAACAATTTTTTATTATTATTAGGGAGGCTTGAATTAAAAAAGTTTGGGAACCGCTGATACATTATATATAGTACAGGTAGGTATACTATAATATTCAGTTAAAACTCGTATATAAAAATATGCATTCAAATACCAACACTATGTTTCCTATATCCGAACATTAAACCCAATTGCCACTGAAACGTTTACCAAACACGTCGGTCGTAAAAAAGAAAAAGAAAAAAACTCGTTTAGATTACAACCGTGTACAGTAAGTATATATATATATATATATATATATATATATATACACTAAAGAACACCCATATGAGCACTAAATGCCGTTGCTTTGCTTACATAATAATGTATACAGCCGAAAAACCACCCAAGCCTGAACAATTATATATAATTCTGGTCGAAATCTACCGCGGCGCGGCGACGACAACGTGCAGTGGGAAAATACGACGATGGAGATAATAAAAAAAAATATATTATAGTGGCTATTGACTAATAGGTTAGTACGTTAGTATTGAGAGAGAGGTGGGGGAAAGCGATTTAAAATTGCTGGTTTTTACCAGAACGACGGTTACTTACAATAGTACAGCATAGCAATTGAATACCGCACCCCAGTTTTTTTTTTTTTTTTTTTAAAAAAAACCCTGTTTCCCGTATCGCGTGCGATCACAACAAAACGCTTAAATAATGAGTAGGTAATGAAATAATTACTGTCAACTTGTATACAATAAATTAAGTAACATGAAACAAATGAGCATTTTAAAAACGTTAAAGCAATTTAAAAAAAAAGTTTTACTATACTATATATGAGTATATCATAAACATACGAATCTAAAAAATAATAGACGGTAATATTCTACCGAAAAACAAAAACCCAACGTAGGGTATTACAAACAATTAGCTAATGTGGGTAAAATAATACAGAAACAAAATTATTTTTAATTCTATCATACATGCATAAAAGAAAATCCTAATCAAATCGAAAAAACTAAATAAAAGAACACAATTTTTTTTAGAAAATCACTAGAAATAAACAAATTCATCAACATTTGGTCCAAATTTCGTATTTTAAAATCGTTTCAACACTCTTGATTTCATGTAGAGCCGACAAAATAAGTAAATATCCTATATAGGTCCCGTGCACTATTATTTCTTGAATGTTAATAATGTTGGATATATTCCTAAAATGGTAAGTATATAATATACGTGCAGATGATATCGCTAAACAGACATGTGCACGTGATATGCAGGTGATATGCGGTATGCCACTGTTGCATAGTCTGCAGTTTTACGTACGAAGTTCAAAATTGTTCAGTATAAATACTTAAGCTAGAACCATTTTGGACTGTGTGGTGTGAAGAAACTTATGGTTTTACAATGATGTTTATTTTTTTTATCCACGTGCAACTTTTCTACTAGATGACTTGCTCTAATTTTTAAGCGTAGCACCTTTTCTGAAAGAAGGGAAGTAATTTAGGCAGGTCATTTTCCTCAGAAGTTTTCTCATCAAATTTAAAAAACTCGAAAAAAAAAGGGAAAATATAAGAAATGTAGGTATTATACTATATTCCAAATGAGTTTGGAAAAATGCGTGACGAAAACGCATCATATTTCGCGCAGGTGCTGTTTACGTTTGTTGCCGGCAGTGTGCTGTCGTCGTCTACCTCCACAAAACGACGAGTACACACAGCGCCTGAAGCCACAAAATGAAAGTAATGTCATTGATGAACTTGCCGCAGCCGCATAACAAGACCATTTTTAAAACTGCCACCATACCACTGTGAGTTCAATCCAATCGAACTGGCTTGGTCTTCAGTTAAAAATCATGTACGTATGAACAATACGACGTACAAACTGCCAGATGTCAAAACATTATTAGTTGAAGGCGTAAACCGTGTGGACGCAGCGATGTGGAAAAATGTTATCAGCCACACAAAAAAGGAGGAATAAAAAAATTATACGACATCGACGTTGTCATTGACGAAGTTTTGTCCGCGGAAACAGCAGATTTGAGGAGACACGTCAACTGATGAAGATACAGATTCTGACTAGAAATAATTGTAAATAATGTATAAATATGCTTTCTTTTATAATTTTCGTAAATATATACGTATTATTATTATTTTATAAAAAAAAAATAACCTATTATATAAAACTGCATGACATGTATGGATATACGTGCATAATAGATACATGTCCAATGTCCGTAAAAATTACAATATAAAAAAAAACAAGTAAGATACGTTGTATGAGCGAGCAATAATAACAATATAACCGCGCGGTGCGCGTAGGTATTGCGATCACGCTTTAATATTAATAATTGTTATTACGATTCTCTGTATACACAACGGCGGACCGCGGTCGCTCGCAGTAGCGGCGTGTAAACGACGTACGCCGACTACAGCAGCCGCACGAATATTTCCGCTCATTTGGAACAGAGTATAGTTAAAATATATTACGGCCTTCTTTTTTTCTATGCGCAACATTCTACCAGCAATTTTGCTCCGATTTATAATGATGGCGATGTTTCCATAAGGAAATCCGACTGGGGAGGTACTTTTGAGAAGTCATTTGTCGATTTTCCCAAGAGTTTTCTCGGCAAATATGAAAAACCGGAAAAAACGTAGGAAAACTGGGAAAATCGGTAACCAAATATTATTAAAAAAACTATATAGAGCCTATTTAATTATTTTACTATAATATGACATATATATTGTTGACAAAGCATCACTATCAACTGAACTCCGCTCAGAATCATTTAATTACCTATAACAGTGGCTGCAACCATCCCTATTATCCTAGGACGTCTCATTATTATTTGATCAGAACGAGAACCGGATTTTAAGTGTTGGTCCGCGGAGTCGGACAATCTGCGAAAGGAACGCGAAAGCCGCACAGCGCGTCGGGAAAATTATTAGGTTTTTGTCGCTTACGCGGTGCCAGTTGAATTTGATAAACGCCGGAGACTCAACGTGGTCGTGGTCGGCGCGTCGCGGAATGACCGGCGTGTTGGCCAAGGGGTGGATCCGTAAATTAAATTGCATGTTATCGCAATTAAGATAAAAGGACACTATATGTAATGCATTGTTACACGCCGTTCTTGAAAACAAAATATTCTTGAACGTTATCAGCGTTTTAAGCATTAAAAATAGTTAGGGGCACAATTTTTTTCTATTTTTTTTTTCTCTACGCTAGCACAATATTCCGATATATTACAATATTTTATTATAATATTACAATTATACACGTTAATTAAAATAAACCGAAAACACAAAATAAACCCCGACGTCATAGTTACGAATAGTTACGAATATTATTTACAGTTTAAACATTTTAGTTTTATGTATGATATTAAAATTGAAACAAAAAACTTAAATAGTTTTAAATACAATCTGCGAGTCTACCTATCACAATGTATACGCCGCAGAAGAAAATTGAAGAACTATGCTTAAGATTGGAGTTTTTATCAACACTTGTTCCGTGTTCTTCCTTTGCGAAATCGGAACACGCGATTTTAGCAAAAGGGATACAATCGCTTCTAAGTAAGTGTCTGAAACCTGTTATTATTCTTTTTTACACGACGTCAAAGGCTAGGATTTTACTGTTGTTTCAAATATTATTTCAACATCTCAAATATAAACAAATGTACAACTATTATACCTAACCTATTCTATGTCAGATGCCTACCCTATATCAAAAACATTTATTACGAGAATTATTCTTAAGAAAAATTATCGCCGGACATTATTGCTACATGTATAAGCAATACACTATCACCACTGGAAAAATATAAAAAAAAAAAAAAAACATTTTTATACTTTTCTATCACAATATTAATTTTGCCAACAAATATGATAATGAAATAAAATAACGAATGCACTACTTTAGATTCTGAGCGGAGCGAGGAATGTATTGGTTGTAAAATGATGTTTATTTTTTTTCCTGTGGGCAACTTTTCAAGCAGAAATTTTGTTCCGATTTTCAAGTGTAGCGCTTGTTCTGAAAGGAAATTTGACGGGGGGGGGTACTTTAGGAAATTTTTTTTTTGATTATCCTACCTGTTTTCACAATAAATGAGAAAAACGTAGGAAAAACCGACAAATGTATGAAATATATTATTTACAAATCATAAATATTACGGCTTTTTAAAACATGTAAAACCGAAATTGAAGTCAAGGGCAGTGAGATCCGTGAGCATGATCTGCGATATCGTGTTGCTGTAATTGACCGTTCAATAGTATAGTTGACACTTCAACACAAATCAAATTCACTTAAAATCCTCTTAGAAAATTGCTGCTTCATGATAAAAAAAATCAGCCTGTATATGTTGCACCTATACTGCGTTACTGACTGTTTAGTGAAATAGACAACGTCTGTATCCATTTCGCTTAATGTAATCGCGGTTTCTCCACTTAGGTACACCGTAATTATACTATTATTACCATTAACATTGGATAATTAAATTGGTACTACTAGGCGACTGTACATAGCGGAATTTGTTTATTACATTGGATGTCCATATAGCGAAACAATAAGCTCTACTTTTTATGATAATGATGGGACGTAATCAAAACGCTGCGCGCCGTGACGCTACACACAAACGAGGCACCGCTACAATAGCGGTGAAAGTAACTCGCTCTCCCCACTGAAATTCAAAAGTCTAGTTAACGGGTTGACGGAAACTAAAAACGTCAACACCAAAAAATAATTTAATCTATTACCCCATTTATTTATGGAATGTTTAATATAAGTTGCTATTTGAATATCAAAAGTAGGTAGTGGTTACAACTCTTAATAACTTCTTGAAATAAGAGCGAACAAAAATAACCATAAAACAAAATTGTATAGTCACTTGTTTTAAAAACAAATTCTGAAAAAAGTTAATACTTCCCGGGACAATAAGTGCCTTACGTTATGTTGATAACTCTATAGGTATACCATATATAGTTTATCAATATATCTAACAGGAATGTGAAAAGTGACTATTAAAAATTATAATTTCAACAAAAACAATTGATAATTAATATCAAATCGTTTTTCAGAAACGTTAAGAAATATCGTCGGTGAAGAAACTTATTTAAATGTATACCAAAGAAATTTGAGAGCTATGCCAGTTAAAAAAGTAACTGACATTAAAAAACTATTGACCAATAAAGACACAGTTATACATTCAGAACAAATGATTGAAAATTGGAATACTTGTTTACAAACGGTAAATTTGCTATTGCACTTAATAATATTATTGTGTTCGCAGTGTTGTTATAATTTGCAATATACGATAATAACAAAAATATCATTTTACAATATTTTGAAAACTAAATTTATTCTTATGTGTGAATCTGTATATTATAGAGACTGTTTCAAGAATTTTTGTATGAGAAATCGCAACCGGTATTTTCTGGGCCGAACGAAGAGATAGATTTTTGGAACTTGATGTATATAAAGTACAATCGCGTATATCGCACTTTTGACTCTGAGCTGTTAATATTTGCAGAGACGTCATTGGCGTTGAATAATTCTAGACACTT
>CABPRJ010001476.1:234621-344789 GCA_902439185.1 Cinara cedri | reverse complement strand
GTCCTTGTTTCCCCTTCCACTTACAGTCATCATTACGAAAAAAATTCAGAAATTGCCTGAACAACATGAATACTAGGGCCTATATAATTGTTTCATGATGGTTAAATTATTTTGGTCTTTCGTACAATTACAAACGGAATATGTAGCGCTATCTATTGATAGATATTGATGTTTAGGTAAAAAGATAGTTCGTTTTACAAGATAACATTTATCATCGAATTACAATTTAAAAATTAATGGTAGATTGACATATTTGAGCCACTTGTTTTTTAAACTGAAAAAATAAAAATTAACAGCTGATACACGGGACAGGTGTGGTCATGTTGTAGGTGGTAGTGGTGAAAATGGGATACATAAAATTATTAACTTTTTTCCTTATTTTGGAAAAGGATAGACCATTGATAATGAAAAACAATTTGGAGCTAAATTAGGTTAAAAATTATTTAAAAATTTTTTTTTTTATAATATTCAGTTAAAAATGTTTGTAGAGACGTAAATGTTAACAAATATTTTATTCTGCCGATTTCGTGAAATCAACAAATTCGCGATATTCGCGAACACATATTTTATTTTTTTGTACCTTATTCAGCGAGAAATAATATTAGAATTGTTATTTTGTAATGAATTAATTATAATAAGTAATACAGTTGGTCCATAATGAATAAATAATAAATAATATACGTCCAGTAAGTCATTTACGAGGAATAATATTTATTAGTTAGATAATTTACTTAATACAATAATGTTATGATTGAAAATGTGACAATATGAAACTTTACAGTGATAAATTATAATATTTATAACAATAAAGTATGTTCGAAGAATACATTTTACTTTGTTGATATTTTTACAGCAGAGGTTAACACCGAAGACTTATAATTATAAATTAGAGGTATGTTCATTTTTCTGGTTCTGTAAAAAATAAAAAATGAAATAGTTAATAAAAATAAATAAATATAGGTGTTTACATATGTAAAATGGGGTTTTTGAAAGTGTTATTTTACAAGAAAATTTAAAAACAGCAATGGAATTTATAGAAGTATATTTAACAAATTGAAAGAAAATAATATCGTTTTAATACGTTTTTCGAAACGTCATAGTAATTTAAAAACGTTGAAATAATTAAAATAGTCAAATATTTTGAATAATATACAAGTAGGTATATCGTATAAAATGTGTGCTTACTTTGTTTATATATATCACATCATATAGAAATACGATTTTTCTATCGGCGAAGTAAAGTGACGTATGGGTTGTAAGTTATTGGGTAAGTGAGGGGGTAAGACGGGTAGGTGTAGACCGGTGCGTAAGGCTGGTAAATGAATTGAGCAGAAGTGACAGCGATTAAAGCCAAAGCGGCGACGATCAATAACTGAAAACAGAAAAATGTATTTAGTTATTTTAAAATTAAAATTACATAATTTTTATAAAATAGGTAAAGTATTAGTACATTGTATTTAATGTTATATGTCATTATATGTCAGGTTCACACATATATTAATTTTGGAAATTTAGATAGTTTTATTTTAAATAGTAGAAAACTCGAAAATTATAATAATTTTTTTATATTCACAAATAATGTATTTTATAAAAGTAGCCTAGAAATAATAAATTTTAAAAAAATAATTGAGATTTAAAGACCCGCCATGATTAGTATAAAATATAATATATGCACGATCGTTATAAATTAGAAACAATTTCGCACTTTTAAACGGAAAAATAGAAACACAATTTATTAATTATTTAATTTTTATGTCATATTCAGAAAAAAAAATTGTTATGTTTTAATTTATGATAATTTACATTGATTAAGTTGCCTTAAATACAATCAGTCGATTTGCCAAATATTAGTCTACAGAAAATAAATGCATATACATACATGATCTTTGTAAACTACACAATATTAACGATTCGAATTAATTACAAACATTTTCTGCTCAATAATTTTGTTTCGAAATAAATTTATAAACTTGCTACCGTGGATTTTATGGGAAAAAAAAATGAAAAACTAAATACATTATTGAACCGAACAAAAGTTATTGCATCTCCGTCATCGATTTATTAATGAAAATAATAATATAGACATTGATAGCAAAGAGATAGGCTGTTTTAAAATTAGAAATGAAGTTAATTTTAAATTATATTAATAACACTGTGTCTACATAAACTGTGAATATTTTAGTGGCGATTCGCGGTCGAAATGTTTAACAAAATAAGAAATTTGTATCTTTAAAAGAAAATAAAAATTATGAATTACGTTTATCATATGGTACTCACCATTAACTTGTACATGATGATTTTTGAGTGTAAGTTGCGAAGAACTTGACGAAATAAATAGGCGTGTATATACGAGGTGTATGTGTCTCGATACGTTGACGATAACTGGTGTCGTCTCCGGAGATTCGATCGGTATTTATATTGTTTCGTTAAGCGACAGAATACATTATTCGTTTGCCATCGTCCCACCTTAACGCCGTACGATTATAGGATTTTGGCGATTTTTTTTCTTTCATCCCGTTCTCTATAAGGACACCCTTAATTAATTATTCTTTTTATTTTGCGTTTAGTAAACATTTTATTATTTTTCATGTTTTTTTTTTTTTATATATATAATTTGTTTACTACCGAAAACCCGTTTTACAAAAAAAAAACTTCAAAGTCACCGTTAAGCTCAGAAGATGAACCCGAATCATGCGTTATAAATATTGTTTTCGATAAACCGGTCGACATCTTCGTTAAGAAACGCCTAGGCGCACAAGTATAAACGAGGAGGCTAATATTTATACTGACATTTTATAATGTCTGAGGAAACTGGAGAACCCTGACCGACGGCATATAGTACGATCAATTTATTGGGAAATCATTTGTTCGCTATGCAAATATAATCACTCATTTTAAATGTCAAGTATACGCAAATATCTTTCGTTTTACACGTGATTTTTTTTTTATGGAGATCAAACGACCGTCACCATCGTCTACGGTATACGCACATTCGTTTCTAGGTTTTAGTGTGTTTATGTGACGTGACATGTATGAACGTATTTAGTCATTTAAGACCACGCCCTGGCTCGGATTGAAATATCGAGCTACTGAGAAAACCTCGTATGGGCTGCGCAAAATTACTCTTGTTTTTAATTTAATGTACTTATGTCAATTTTGTGTATTTTGTATCATTTTGGGCCGGCGAGAATCCTAAACCTCGGTATACCGTTACATTTTCTATCCAACGCTGCCTCCCCCCTTGTCAGTAAACCACTAACCCTTTATTCAATTACATTATTTTATGTGCGACGACAAATTACGCAAAATTATTTAAGAAATTTAAAAATGTGAGTTAAAAAGTAAAATTATATGACAAAAACCTACCAAACATCACATAATGTTGTTAAATTAGTATGAACGTTCTTATCTAGTAATTAACTTTAGTGGATAATAATGAATAATTCGCAAGGTTTTTAACATTATTTACTAAGAATTCACTTTGATTCCAAACAATATTAATCAATGATGTTAATTGCAATTCAAATAGAATTTTATGTTAATTATAGTATATTTTTTAGTTTATAATAAAAAAAATATATTATTTAAATTTATATATGATAATTATTTTTTTTCACATAATAAAGAAATGTGTCATTTAAAATTACATTATTTTCCAACTACACGATAGGTACATTTATCCATTTTACACTTTGTCCTACACTGACATACTTGATAGCCTTGTGTGCCTATAAGATTATTACAGTCTACAGCTTCTCGAAATGTTATTTCTTTTTCTACCGATAATTCGTGATGAGTTTTGAGATCCAACAAAATTTCTTTGAAATTTCTTGTACTCGTGTGTAATACAACCGTTTTCGGTAACTAATTAAAATATTAAATACATCAAAATGCCCTACGGTAATAGGCCCCACTAAGCCTATTAATACTGCAGCTGTAATACTATCTATAGCCGTTAACATTTTCCACTGTGTGTAGAAATTTTCGATAGTCATATTAAACAAATAATAAATAACGATATAAACTGGTTTGTTAGGTAACTACCGTCATTTTCTAAAAAAATACGTTATTTTGGTTTATATCATTATTTACTGTAAAAATGTAACATATTTATAATGCATTTTACTGTCGGGAGATGGTTTTCTCAATTTATTTTACCAATTCCCAGCTCTTCTCCTAAATATCCTTTTTCCCAAAAATGTATTTACTCAATGCAATATTTTATGAAAATAATACATTCGATAGTTTAGGGAAATTGTTTTTCGGTAACTATTAAATCAAAGAAAACTAGGTTGAATTTATAAGAATTTGGAAAAAGTATAATTATGAAAATTTGACTGGAAAAAATGAATCGGGAAAACTGTCATACAAAACATTTTATAATATAAAGAATAGATAGATAGTATAATTACCAATTGCCATTAAAAATTGTGTATGTATGCGAAGTTGTCTTCTTTACCTAAATCGATATGGTTTAAAACTATATCAGACGATGTAAATTTAAATGCATATAATAGCGAATATGGTTGAACTAATTGCAAGTCGGCCAAAGTAGAGAGACTAGCGGACAATTTTGAAAAATCCCAAAAAAATACAATTGAATCAATTAGCAATTAGGAAAACTCGATTTGCAATTATTTAGAAGTATTCTAACGTATTCCGACGTTGATGTTGTAGGTGGGTAGTAAGAAAGGTGGAATATATAAAGTTATTTAATTTATACATGGCCTGACCAACGATAAACTATTGGTAACAAGAAACGATTTGGAGCAAAGTTCGGTTAAAAGTATTTTAAACTTTGTTTTGTAATATAATGCAGTTTAAAATATTCGTAGAGACTTAAAATGTTGACGAAAAATGTATTTTTACTTTTTCTAGGCGTGGTAAATCTTTCAGAATACTAATTGAACTACAGATTATTTTAATTTTGCTAGTTTTTTAAGTAATTTTTGTTTGATAGGTACTCTGAAGATAATTTGTTGGACTTAAACGAAATTCATGACAATTTAATGTGAAGTTCATGATAAGTTGAATTTAATGATAAAAAAAACGAATTTAGTTTAATATATGTAGTATCTTTTCTTTTTTATAAGAGTTTTATAATCAAATTCTGACGACAATCGTAAATATTACGGTTTTTTAAAATATGTTTTATTGAACTTCGATCCGAATCGTTTATCGTTAACTCCACGTTGGCCACAAGTATAAAATAAATAACTTTATGTATCCCACCTTCATCACTACCTATTTACCCATCTACAGCAGTGGCCAGTGGCAGTAAGTAGTTGCCACATTCATCCACAGTATCAGCTTTCTTTATTTTTCATTATTATTGTTATTTACAAATAACAAAAAAAGAATAGTTAATAGAATTTTTTGAATGTTATTTTTTTTTATTCGCAACAAAAAAATATGATAGTAAATCACAATATTGACGTAGAAAATAAAGTACATAGAACCGATACGTGTAAAAACATATTATAAACGCATGTAATGAGTATACACATGCAAATTGCAATGTTCTCTTGAAAATTGTTTGAAATGTTTCCATATTTCAAATCTAACAGACAAACAAAATATACTTGAGAACTCATCCGATACTGCCCAGACGTATACTTACGATTGAGGGTATAAAATATGAGTAATAGATACTAGCAATCTGTTGTTCGCCCGAAATACTTCGGTTAAACACAAAACGGTTCCAATCAACTCTCACTTGTATTCACTCTCTGAGATTGCTGAATAAATGTTACGCCAAATTTGTGAATTTGTCTTCATTTCAAGACATCGGCAGAAAAATTGCTTTTTTCATGAAATAAACAACGCCGTTGCCGAATTCGTGAAATCGGCAACTTGTCTACAGATTTCACAATATCAGCAAATTTTTATTTTGCCGATTGCATGAATTAGGCAACTTTTTTTCTGACGAAAGCACGAATTCAGCAATACATTCTATATTCTGAATGGAGCGAAGAAGCCTATTTTGTTGTTACATTATTAATATGAACATTGAATAACCAGAATTTAAAATTATTTCGACAATCATAAAAATTGTATTTTCGGCATGATATTGTCTTTACTTAACCGTCTATAATAATAAGGCAGTTCCCCTTATAACTTAAGCTTAGATCATTGTATATCATCTGAGAACTTAAGTATAAAATATTTTATCTTATTGATATTACCGGTTTTCTATCGCTTAAATAAAACAAAATTAATACCTACGATCTATATTACATATTGTTAAACGTTTAGTCGGTTCGTTCATTTTACGCGATAGACGGTGCATTCAAATATTTGTTATCAGTACACCTTTTATTATAAATAACATCGATTATCATATCAAATCAATCATATAATTTTCAACTTTTAAAATTAATATAATAATAATTAACATTTGATTAACATCAATTTTCTTAATTCAATGTATCAATTCTGTTTGAATTTCAGTACACATTATGATATGTCAAATCTCAAAATAATTTTTTTTGTTTTATTGGTAATATATAATTATATTATTTTACTTTACCGATTTCACGTTTTCGGCAACTGTGTTGCTTATTTCATGAAATGGGCAATTTTTCTGCCGATTTCGTGGAATCAGAAAATTCGCAAATTCAGCGTAACATATATATCAGATTCGTATCTAATATACGGATCATCTTCTCTTATTTATGATTCAGAGTTTATTAGAAAAATAAAAATACCAACATCAGCAATGTTGTGTGTGCATATATCCGTTTATTTAGAATATTGAAGCCTATTATTTTATATTTTATTTTTTTAACAAATAAGTTATCAATCATCATAAATCGTAATGAAAATGCATTAAATGTAAACATTTACCGAATCCTATGCGAGAGGGTATCTGTGGGTTTAATTGTTTTCGATTATCTAGATCGATAAAACTGATATTATATACTATCGATGTACAATTTTTTTCTAATTCATCCATCAGCGTTCGTTTTCGTAGTATAAAATA
Source organism: Cinara cedri (assembly GCA_902439185.1). NCBI lineage: Eukaryota > Metazoa > Arthropoda > Insecta > Hemiptera > Aphididae > Cinara > Cinara cedri. The sequence goes on along the minus strand of CABPRJ010001476.1, from coordinate 337,807 downwards.
ATAATTTTGTTCTAAATCAGATGCCAGGTGCTATAACTTAACAAGGCCGCCCGAATTGTCCACCTCTTCTTCAACTATTTAGGCCAAGCCCAGTTTCTTATCAAATATTATCAGCGACTATGTTACCACGTTCATATCGGCGACATTATAAGGTTTAGCGACTGGCACCTGATTTAGAACTCCCCTTTATACCCTACTTATATTGAATAGCATATATGCATTAATTTAAATTTGTGTACCTTAAAAAATTTCAGGGGGAGAGNATGTTTCCATGTTTCAAATCTAACAGACAAACAAAATATACTTGAAAACTCATCCGATACTGCCCAGGCGTATACTTACGATTGAGGGTATAAAATATGAGTAATAGATACTAGGAATCTGTTGTTCGCCCGAAATACTTCGGTAAAACACAAAACGGTTCCAATCAACTCTCGCTTGTATTCACTCTCTGAGATTGCTGACTAAATGTTACGCCAAATTTGTGAATTTGTCTTCATTCCAAGACATCAGCAGAAAAATTGCATATTTCATGAAATAAACAACGCCGTTGCCGGATACGTGAAATCGACAACTAGTCTACTGATTTCACGAAATCAGCAATATATTTTATATTCTGAATGGAGCGAAGAAGCCTATATCGTTGTTACATTATAAATATGGGCATTGAATAACCAGAATTTAAAATTATTTCGACAATCATAGAAATTGTATTTTCGGCATGTTATTGTCTTTACTTCACCGTGTATAATAATAAGGCAGTTCCCCTTGTAACTTAAGCTTAGATCATTGTATATCATCTGAGAACTTAAGTATAAAATATTTTATCTTATTTATATTACCGGTTTTCTATCGTTTAATAAAACAAAATTAATACCTACGATCTATATTACATATTGTAAAACGTTTAGTCGGTTCGTTCATTATACGCGATAGACGGTGCATTCAAATATTTGTTATAAGTACCCTTTTTTTATAAATAACATCGATTATCATATCAAATCAATCAAATAATTTTCAACTTTTAAAATTAATATATTAATAATTAACATTTGATTAACTTCAATTTTCTTAATTCAATGTATCAATTCTGTTTGAATTTCGGTATACATTATGATATGTCAAATCTCAAAATAATTTTTTTTGTTTTATTGGTAATATATAATTATATTATTTTACTTTACCGATTTCACGTTTTCGGCAACTGTGTTGCTTATTTCATGAAATGGGCAATTTTTCTGCGATTTCGTGGAATCAGAAAATTCGCAAATTCAGCGTAACATATATATCAGATTCGTATCTAATATACGGATCATCTTCTCTTATTTATGATTCAGAGTTTATTAGAAAAATAAAAATACCAACATCAGCAATGTTGTGTGTGCATATATCCGTTTATTTAGAATATTGAAGCCTATTATTTTATATTTTATTTTTTTAACAAATATGTTATCAATCATCATAAATCGTAATGAAAATACACTAAATGTAAACATTTACCGAATCCTATGCGAGAGGGTATCTGTGGGTTTAATTGTTTTCGATTATCTAGATCGATAAAACTGATATTATATACTATCGATGTACAATTTTTTTCTAATTCATCCATCAGCGTTCGTTTTCGTAGTATAAAATAATAATTTTGTTCTAAATCAGATGCCAGGTGTTATAACTTAACAAAGCCGCCCGAATTGTCCACCTCTTCTTCTACTATTTAGGCCAAGCCCAGTTTCTTATCAGTTATTATCAGCGACTATGTTACCACGTTCAAATCGGCGACATTATAAGGTATAGCATCTGGCACCTGATTTAGAACTCCCCTTTATACCCTACTTATATTGAATAGCATATATGCATTAATTTAAATTTGTGTACCTTAAAAAATTTCAGGGGGAGAGGGGTTCGAACTCCTGGTTTNGGTTAAATTATTTTGGTCTTTCGTACAATTACAAACGGAATATGTAGCGCTATCTATTGATAGATATTGATATTTAGATAAAAAGATAGTTCATTTTACACATTAATGTTTATCATCAAGGTAAAAATTAAAAATGAATGGTAATTTAACATATTTGAGTCACTTGTATTTGTAACTGTCAGAAATAAAAAAACAACAGCTGATACACGGAACAGGTGTGGTCATGATGTAGGTAGTAGTGGTGAAAATGGGATACATAAAATTATTAACTTTTTTCCTTATTTTGGAAAAGGATAGACCATTGATAATGAAAAACAATTTGGAGCTAAATTAGGTTAAAAATTATTTAAAAATTTTTTTTTTTATAATATTCAGTTAAAAATGTTTGTAGAGACGTAAATGTTAACAAATATTTTATCCTGCCGATTTCGTGAAATCAACAAATTCGCGAATTTGGCGTAACATTTATACCAACTCTGTATCTAATATAGGGATCATCTTCTGTTGTTTATGGTTTTATAATTCAGAGTCTATTACAACAACCAAAAAGAAAACACATATTTTATTCTTTTGTAAATTATTCAGCGAGAAATAATCGTAGAATTGTTATTTTGTAATGAATTAATTATAATAGGTACTACAGTTGGTCCATAATGAATAAATAATAAATAATATACGTCCAGTAAGTCATTTACGAAGAATAATATTTATTAGTTAGATAATTTACTTAATACAATGATTTTATGTTTGAAAATGTGACAATATGAAACTTTACAGTAAAAAATTATAATATTTATAACAAAAAAGTATGTTCGAAGAATACATTTTACTTTGTTGATATTTTTACAGCAGAGGTTACCTCCGAATGCTTATAATTATAAATTAGAGGTATGTTCATTTTTCTGGTTCTGTAAAAAATAAAAATGAAATAGTTAATAAAAATAAATAAATATAGGTGTTTACATATGTAAAATGGGGTTTTTGAAAGTGTTATTTTACAAGAAAATTTAAAAACAGCAATGGAATTTATAGAAGTATATTTAACAAATTGAATGAAAATAATACCGTTTAAATACGTTTTTCGAAACGTCATAGTTTTTTAAAAACGTTGAAATAATTGAAATAGTCAAATATTTTGAATAATATACAAGTAGGTATATCGTATAAAATGTGTGCTTACTTTGTTTATATATATCACATCATATAGAAATACGATTTTTCTATCGGCGAAGTAAAGTGACGTATGGGTTGTAAGTTATTGGGTAAGTGAGGGGGTAAGACGGGTAGGTGTAGACTGGTGCGTAAGGCCGGTAAATGAATTGAGCAGAAGCGACAGCGATTAAAGCCAAAGCGGCGACGATCAATAACTGAAAACAGAAAAATGTATTTAATTATTTTAAAATTAGAATTATATAATTTTTATAAAATAGGTAAAGTATTAGTACATTGTATTTAATTTTATATGTCATTATATGTCGGGTTCACACATATATTAATTTTGGAAATTTAGCTAGTTTTATTTTAAATAGTAGAAAACTCGAAAATAATAATAATATTTTTTATATTCAAAATTTATTTTTTTTATATAATAGGCCTAGAAATAAAAAATGTTAACAAAAAATGTAATCTTTAAAGACCCGCCAAGATTAGTATAAAGTATAATGTATGCACGATCGTTATACTTTAGATACAATTTCATACTTTTAAAACGGAAAAATAGAAACACAATTCATTCATTAATTAATTGTTAAGACACATTCAGAAAAAAAAATTTTTTTACGTTTTAATTTACGATAGTTTACATTGATTAAGTTGCCTAAAATACAATCAGTCGATTCGCCAAGTATTTTTCTACAGAAAATAATTGTATGTACATACATTATTTTTGTAAAATACACGAAATTTACGATTCGAAATGAGTACAAACATTTTCTGCTCCAAAATTTTGTTTCGAAATAAATTTATAAACTTGCTACCGTGAAATTTATAAACTTGCTACCGTGGATTTTATGGGGACAAAAATGAAAAACTAAATACATTATTGAACCGAACAATAGTTATTGCATCTCCGTCATCGATTTATTAATGAAAATAATAATATAGACATTGATAGCAAAGAGATATGCTGTTTTAAAATTAGAAATGAAGTTAATTTTAAGTTATATTAATAACACTGTGTCTACATAAACTGTGAATATTTTGGTGGCGATTCGCGGTCGAAATGTTTAACAAAATAAGAAATAATTTGTATCTTTAAAAGAAAAAAAAAATTAGGAATTACATTTATCATATCGTACTCACCATTAACTTGTACATGATGATTTTTGAGTGTAAGTTGCGGAGAACTTGACGAAATAAATAGGCGTGTATATACGAGGTGTATGTGTCTCGATATGTTGACGATTACTGGTGTCGTCTCCGGAGATTTGATCGGTATTTATATCGTTTCGTTTAGTAACAGAAGACATTATTCGTTTGCCATCGTCCCACCTTAACGCCGTACGATTATAGGATTTTGGCGAATTTTTCTTTCGTCCCGTTCTCTATAAGGACACCGTAATTAGTCATGCTTTTTATTTTGCGTTTAGTAAACATTTTATTATTTTCCATGGTTTTTTTTTTTTTTATTTGTTTACTACCGAAAACCCGTTTTACAAAAAAAAACTTCAAAGCCACCGTTAAGGACAGAAGATGACTCCGAATCTTGCGTTATAAATATTGTTTTCGATAAACCGGTCGACATCTTCGTTAACAAANACAAGTATAAACGAGGAGGTTAATATTTATACTGACATTTTATAATGTCTGAGGAAACTGGAGAACCCTGACCGACGACATATAGTACGCCAAATTTATTGGGAAATCTTTTGTTCGCTGTGCAAATATAATCACTCATTTTAAATGTCAAGTGTTAAACACAGTCGTATGTGTTTGAAGAAGTTTTGCTCCCATCTCATTTTGGTCGCAGGGTACAACTACCCTATGCATATTTCAAAATTCGTCTTTCTGAAGTAAAAATAAAATGACATCATAAAAATATATTGTTATTGTTAACTATCATCTTATATTCGAAAAGAATAAAAATCATTAACAAATAACGGTTAAACAGTTGTAGTTCACATTTTTTTCGGTAGGTATAAACTATACCTGATACCTATATGACGGTACAAAAAATATAGAAAGTATTGTAATCCTAATTGATAAAATACATTGATTACATATTAATTTTTTGCCATTTTGTTTATAATTATTTCTCTGGTATTGTTTTTTTTTTTTTTTTTAATGCACCGACCTCATTCCCGGGATTTTTAAATAAAATCGAAATCCTAATAGTATTTCTGATTTAATTATTATGTTTCTGAAATAGTTTATTACAAATGCACGTGCAGTAAACGACCTCTACATTTTGATTAAGGTACCTACCTTGTTATAATAACAATATGCAAGTGGACCCTCATTGAATTGCTAAGTTAATAGGCAGGTACTCAGATAAAACCTCTGACGATAATTATATAGTCGAATTAAGACACACTAGGTATGTACTTAAACCCGACAAGTTATCAAACGTATTACTACATTCATTATAGATAGTATTTCAATTTACAACCAGCGATGTTGCCTACTATTTAGCGTTTTAATATTATTATAATTCATAATAATATTCATAATAATAGTCGCATAAAAATATAAAAATACAAGAAAAACAATAAAAAGAGCTGACAATTCATGATGGGTATATGGAAAGTTGGTAAGGTAGAATATTATATTAAAGGAAAGTCGTTTAATTTATATTCGTACCCAACACGACCATTAATAGATGTTAATAAAAAACGATTCTGAGCTAAATTCGGTGTTAAACGTATTTTGAAACTCCGTGATTTTTACGATTTTCAGAAAATTATTTTTTTGTTTTTACTCCCCTAGACGCGATTTGTGTCAAATCGTGAGAACATATTTTTAATGTTATTTATTTTTATTTTTAGGTGGGCACGTGATTTTATGTTAGTATACCGTCTCTATATAGTACCTGCACACACATATGTAAATATTTTTTATTATTTTAAAAATTAAGTCATTTTTGTTTGACGATTTTTTTTTTCTTGTTGATCACTTATTGCACATGCTAGTACAGCGAATCGTGCGTTTTTATGAATTATTGTTGATTTCCGATAAACCGTTTCAATCGTTTACAAAAATAACAATCGTAGGTACAACACGAAACACCGCGAAATACTCGACGTAAACACTATAAGTTATATTTTTATCAAACCGAACACCGACAATTTATATTGCTTTTTAATAGGAATTGGTACTCGAAAAAGACTGCACAAACCGGCAATGTAAAACATATTTTGCATACCATGTCGTAAAGTCGTAGAGCGTACAGTGTACATAGCTACATATATTATAATATTGAATATTCAGTAATATTGTACAAAAGTATAACGTAAGAGCCATAGAGAATCGCGTGACTTTATAATATTGAATAAGTAAACTGTTTTAAGTACCTACCAAGGTACCTCTCGAAAATCCATAACACTTTGCGCATTTATAACCTTAAAGCTCGGAAAAACATTGTGTAATATTTTTTTTGTCCGTTTAAACGAATATTCAAGCTGAATAATTTTGTAAGTATCTATTTACCTATAGTACCTACGTCCTACATATAAAAAAAACAAACCGCTATTGACTGTGTCCTACTGTGTTTTCGACTATAAACGGAGCGTCGAAAGTATCGGTTTTACCATTGATTATAAATTATTACTATTTGTAATCAGTGGTTTTAGTTAAATTTATTTGGAAGGATGTAGCTGAGTTTCTATTACATCGGTAGATACTGAAAGTATACAGACCTCTCGGAAAAATAAAAGTTTTAGTCTAAGATTAAGGTAATTTTACTTTCCACCGTGAATGGAATAATATTAAATAGCTCTGATAAATGGCAGGAAATAGATGAATTAAAATTGAGTGATTTAGATTACGAGGAATATGAAGATTGTGAACAAATATTAGTTTGCAATAACAAAAATAATAGGATTGATTTATTATTGGACGTATTAAGGGTAGATCATTTAAATGCAGAAGAAAAAGAATCTATATACGAAATTTGTTTTAAATACGCAGGTTTATTTTTTTTGGGAAGGTGATAAGTTGTTATTGACAAAATCAATTAAACATACAATACCAGTTCCAGAGGGAATTGCGTCGATAAATGTAAAACCTTATAGGTTGNCGAAAATAATAGGATTGATTTATTATTTGACGTATTAGGGGAAGATCATTTAAATGCAGAAGAAAAAAAATCTATATACGAAATTTGTTTTAAATAAGCAGGTTAATTTTTTTTTTGGAAGGTGATAAGTTGTCAACGACAAAATCACTTAAACATACAATACCAGTTCCAGAGGGAATTGCGCCGATAAATGTAAAACCGTATAGATTGCCCAGGGTACAAAAATAAAAAAATAGAGAAGCAAATAAAAGAGTTGGAAGACAGTAAAACTATTGTAAAAAGTAGTTCCACATGGAATGCACCGTTATTCGTAGTACCAAAAAAAGATGATGCATCTGGAATTAAAAAATATAGAGTATGCGTAGATTTTAGAAAATTAAACGAAGTAACAGTAGGGAATGTATTTCCATTACCTCAGATAACAGAAATTTTAGATGAACTAGGGAAATGTAAGTATTTTACGACAATCGATCTAGCATCAGGCTATCATCAAATCGAATTAGACGAAAAAGACACAGAAAAAACAGGATTTTCAACAGGAGTAAATCATTATAAATTTCTAAGATTACCATTTGGATTAAAAGGAGGACCTAGTACTTTTCAAAGGTTAATGAATAATGTATTAACGAGATTACAAGGGGTAGATGGTTTTGTTTATTTGGACGATATAATAGTATTTGCACCTGATTTAAAAGTGTATAACGAAAGGTTAGAAAAGGTCATGTGTAGACTTCGTGAACATAATCTAAGAGTTCAGCCAGCTAAATGTGAATTTTTAAAAAAAGAGGTAACATATCTAGGACACATTATAACAGAAAATGGAGTCCGTCCTGACGAGAGGAAAATAGAAAGTGTCGTAAATTTTCCATTACCAAAAATTCAGAGAGAGATAAAAGGGTTTTTAGGTTTAACAGGATTTTATAGGAAATTTATTCAAAATTACAGTCAGATATCAGACACAATAATAACTATGAAAGATCGTACTAAGTTGGAAGATCTGAAATTAGGAAATTTTTCACAAAATTAATATAAAAATTTAATAGATGTAACACGGTCGTTAGACGAGGTAAATGATTTAATAGGTATAGAAATTAGATATAAAGAAAAAGAAATTGTAAAAACGTTATATTATTATTCATATTACATAATTGTGGTGATGGCAATAATTTGTTTATATTTATTGTATAAATAATAATATACGTGTAATCGATAGACGAGACTTAGTACCGTTAAGCACTAGAATTTAAGTAAATGATAAATATTATATGAAAAATTGTAAGAGCGAAAGATCATTCGTATTGGAAGCATGATCCTTCGTCTGGTAGGGGAGGTGTTAAGACCACCCGGTCTAGGTGTAATAAAACGTAGTTATTAGTATTCTATTTGTATTCAGAAGACCTCAGTTACATTTTATACATTATCAGTTGTGTCGTAAATAATTAATTATTAGTGGAGTTGTAATAAGGAAAAGTAGCACAGATATGTACTTAGAATAGTAATTGTCTTAATTAGAGGCTCGTTTTCGGTATATAGAGAGCACGTGAGGAACACTAGTCAACCAGTCATAACCAAATGTTAGACAAGTACTTATGTATATGTCATGTCTGTGCAAAAAGTAAACTTTAAGTCTAGAACAATTGTGTTTATTTTCTTATATTAATATCCAAATCCTTAAAACTCGTTTTGAGTCTACTCGGCTCATAACAAAAGGATTAAAGTCTACAACATGGATCACTGTTTTAGGTGGAAAATTGGTTTTACACAGGCAACATTAATTATTGTTATACTCTATTTCACATTAGTTTAGAAAATCTCGCGCACTCATAAAAACCACCGGAATGATCGGACCGCTATAATTAGCTGTGGCTGTCGGAATCTATCGTTTTTTGTCGCGGTTGAACGACCGCTGCAGCCCGTGGACGTATTAACAGCGTGTCACGGATTAGTTCGTTTAGGTAAGTAAGGTATACGCGGAATGTGGGGTGTTTTGATAATACAGCTCACTACGTATCTTTGTTGTTTAGACGGGTCGGTTAACAACAATGCTCACCGTCGCAACGCACGTGCTCCACCTGCGCGAACAATGACGCGTTTACGTTGCACATTTTTCATAACTTATATGGAATAGAGTATAACAGTGTAAGCAACGATAAAACATTGCAATTAATAATTTTGGGTGAGCGCAGAAAAAAATGTATTAGTTTTGTAAAACTCATAACATTTCCTTTACTCTATTTTAATCAAGGCATTAAAATAAAGTATTAGATCTCATAAATTATATTACTTGTTACCCCACGACAAATGATCGGTGGTTATGGACGTAAATAGGGGGAGGCTTAGTTCCACCATGCCATAAGCCTACTTTAAGCCTTTTCTAAGATATTTTAATGTATAGGTTATCTTTATTATGATAAATTATATAATTTATAATCAACGATAATAGCTATAAGTATAATAATAGTAATATTATGTAACTAGGTTTCCACTGAATTTTCGTTTTAACGTTCCAACTAGTGATACGTAAAACCGCGGGACCGACTAGTTTTGACTTTATTGTCAATCAATAGCTTAAAAAAACATGGGAGAGGTTTATAGATTGAACTGATATTTTATTCGTCGATTGTTTTGAAAACTATCGAATGAATTGATAGATAGTTTTCTTTCAGTAGTAGTACCGACTAGTTTTTACTAGCGATAGTTTGAAAAAAAAACCTAGACATTTTTACGATTAAATTGTTATTGTCAATAGAATGAACTACTTGATAGTCCGATAGTTTCAATAGTATGGACTATAATTTCGATAGTGACAGTTTCTAGATACAACAGAGTAAATTGATAATGTAAAACAATCGTAGTAGTTCGATACGTATAACCATTTGGGTGCCAATGGTCATTTCGGGCTCAAGCTCTATGCATTTAAGGACCCTATTTACGTGCATACATTAATTATCGTGATATTGATGATACGGAAATTACAGTAAACACCAATAATATAGAAACTACCGGTATACATTAATAATGGTAATTCCAACTACCAGAATTTTATTCTAGTACCGGTCCAAGCAAAAGAGGTGGCGGCAGAGTTTTTTGACCAAGGCATACGAAAATTGATCCCTCACTACATAACATGCATTAAAAGGGCTGATGATTAAATGGAAAAATAGTTCATGTGTATGTTTTGGGATGAAAAAGATAATGGAATACTTGAATTGAGCTCCGACCTAATGTCCAGGATAAGTAGGATTGATATCACTGGATTCTGGGACTTCATCGAAATACATCTGTATTTGTAGATTCTCTATAACTTTCTTTGTTCCGATGTGACCGATGTTTTCTTAAAATATTTTTTTTCGAATTTGGCGATTGTGTAATAAATCCAAAATAAAAGCTTTTGAAGGAAGGAGGAGGATGTTGGTTAGAGAAAACTATTCTTTCATGTTTATGATAATATTGAACACGTAGTGATTTTTATTATGAAAAATTGTCAATATGTTCTTAGTGATTTACTATATCAAAAAGTTCCCGATTAACCTGAACTTGCTCCTTCGTCCACATTCTCGAGAAAAACTTTCACTCAGCACATCTGCAGTTTTTCAGTCGCAATTTGTTGGTAAAAGTCATGTGAAACAACGTTGCATTCCTCTACTGTAAAAGATTGTGTCAACCAAATAGAAGGAAAATTCGTTCCAAACCAACCAACCCACCCTAAACAAAGCTTTTCTTTTGAGTTTATTACAAAATCGCCAAATGCGAAGAAAATATTTTAACAAAACATCGGTCACATAAAAAACAAAGAAAGTTATAGAGAATATACAAATACAAATGTCCTCCGAAGAAGTCACAGAATCCAGTGATATCAATCCTACTGCTTTTGGACACGACACTGCGTTGGCGAGCTATTCGAGTATTCCGGGAACTTTTTGATCCCACTGTGTAACTATGTAAAAGTTTTATTATTAAATACATTATTTCAAATGTACAAGGGGCATTTGTGAAAGGACAAAACCATAATAAATTTACTCTCTGAACTAATGTCTGTTTTACATAACTGATGTGTCAAAGATTTGGTATAAGGGTATAAATAAATAAGGGATTCTATTGCCGGGTTAACTTTTAATAATAAATTATTGTGAAAACGGTCAGGATCGCAAAAAAAAAAAAAAAAAATACCCTTCCGGTAATGATATGGAATCAAATAAAAAATTATCATTAAAATATAGGTAAAATAGTTCTCAAGGTTTTTACTAACATACACACTAATGATGAGGGCGCAGATTGGAAGATGAATCTTCTAAAGGAACTGCCACCACAACAATGTTATTTATAAACAAACATTGTAATCTCGTTACTTACTTTGAAAGGTCTTTAGGGATATCAAAACCCCAATATTTCCTGTGAAAACAGGAAATTTGGGCATACGAATAGTTAGAAAGGAGGTTGAAATTTAAAACTCTCAAAATGCATGATATTATTCTGATATTTACATCACGCATACAAAAAAATTTAACTTCATTTGAAGGGGGCCTGTAAGGATATACAGAGCTGGAAAAACACCAATCTTCTACAACAATACAGTAAAATTCATATTGATAANCTAACAAACGACTATCAAAGTACAAAGATTAAACTATCGATGGCTTTAATTATTGGAAATTCATGCGAAAACTATACCGTTCGGCATGTCACTTGTTAACTAGATCATATGGACAGACTTTGTTGGCGGACAAAACAGTTGAACTTATTGCGGACTAACTAGACCACCAATTCACAAAAAATTCTAATCTTGAAATGCTAGAGGTCATCACTTTCATCCAAAGACTCAAAACACTATTATTACAAAATCAAATATTTTCACCCTAGATAATGTAAGACTTCCTAAACATAATTCTTCAGGCACAGCCTCGAGAATGAACACAGCACTAAAATACCTCCAAAAATGCCAAATTATGGCCTTTACTAACATTTTTAATGATTTTATTCCTATTTATTTTTCTACTACCTACCAAAAAACATGACGAAAATCATGAATTATATAAACATGTCAATTTCGATCAAAACTTTATGAACTGGTCATACTCAAAGAACTATAGATGGAAGTAGCAAATAAGATAAGAAACAAGGAGTACGCATTTGAGCTAGAACATTCAACTACTCTTAATCTGATCAAAGTGGTGGACCAAATAAGCATAAAACAAAACAATAAATAATAAACAACACGCAGTGGCCGTCTTATTTGACAACAGAAAAACTTTCACTCTAAGGAACCATGTGTAACAAAAGGATAATAATCTGTGGCTAGTTCAATGGCTACACAAACTATTTATACCAATCAATATCATAAAATTATCAGAATTGTTTAAAAATAAATGCCTCATCATGGTTTCCATTGTGTAATCGACGTGTGCGTGTCAACAATATTCGCGTTTGATGATCGTAGTGCTCTGGAATCAATGTATTTCTTGTATTGCGTGCATCGCATTGCGATTTTATTCTGAACGAATTTAAATTATATTTGTATAAATTAATTTATTCAATCGAAAAATATCGAAAATGACGAAATCTAGATTCACTACAAATGACCATGAGCTGTTATTTTAAAAAGTGAGGAAAACTAGTGTGTTTTATAAAATCCGCACAACAGTCGCAGTTTGAAAACCGTACCATGAGCCACGTCTCTCGGGCAGACGCTAATACATAAACGATACTTTTTAAAGTGGGCTCTTGATCATCAAATGCTACGACCCAAAATTTCATAAGAAATAAATATTCACTTTACTGGAAATAGCGCAATAACCATATCATATTAAATGAGTATATAAAGAACATGTAACAATAGAAGTAGAACCCTCAGAATTCAAATCATTTCACAAATCTATCACACGGTGAATTTCCGTGTACCATTTTAATTATTACTCAAAATTTACTCACGTGATTTCTTCCATATGGAATCATTTACTGAGTCATTAGATTTATTTTTCACTAATTTTTTTTTATTTCTTGTAGCATTCAATTTCTTTGCAATTCGATCATTCTCTGTAACCATAAACAAATATATTAATAAGAACTCAAAAACATATTTAAGGGAGACAATCACAACTTAATTGCCCAGTTTTTACTTGTAAATATGTTATATGAAAAAAAATTAAAAATGATCGTGTTAAAGGATTTTTCAAAAGTAGTGCTAGATTTAAATTGTTTCAACAAAAAATTTTTTTTTAATATCTCAATTTTCAATGTCTCAAATCTACAAACTATCTGTAGTTTATATTTTAAAAGTAAAATTTATCTCTTTTAACTTTTTTATTAGTGAATAATGATGAAATGAAAAGAAAATACAGTAAAATACCATTACTTCTTAAGTTTTAAATTTATTTAAATATAATCATAACTGATAAAAAAAAATGTGTGTTTTGTTTAATGTTGTATAATTTATTATGCTCCCCTCTCCTGATGATATGCATAGTTACAGAATAATTAAAATATATCCTCGCCCATCCGTGAAAAAAATTCTAATTTCACTATTGGTAATGGCGAGTTTAATAAAACCAATAAATTGGTGTCCCAAAGAGTTAAGGTTTATCCTTGAGTTAGTCCTTTTTGATACAGATACCGGTTAAGAGTTAGTATCTGCATACAAAAATGATTGATTTGTTTAGTACATGCTATACTCCAAACAATACATGGAGTCAGTGTATCGGGAACTGTGAAACATTCGCTGTTTTTATGAATTTAAACCTATTGGACTCATTAAGAAAAAGTATTGCATTCAATGGCTAAACATAACCATAATTAAGAAGAAATGCAGACATCTCTAGTCGAAAGATAAAACCGCTTCTACAAACTTTAACAAAAATGGCGATTCAAATTTTGAAATACTTTTGATTGGACCTTTTGCGAATGATATTTAAAAAAATTTAATAGTACAATTTAAAATTTGATAAATATTTTGATTATAGGATAGAAATTGAAAACATCGATCTTTTTATACTCTTTCATTTTAGCAATATTATAATTAAAAGAATTAAAATAATATCAAAATATAAGATAATTGTTTCAATTTGAGAACTTGAACAGCCCCAGTACTTTCAAATCTCAAAATTAGACTCGAATATAATTCTACATAACTTACATCATGTAAGATATGCAAACATCATATTCATTTCAAGCAAAATTAATCCAAGATAATACAATACTATCATACAGTAATAACAAAAGGTTTTTAGTTCCAACATTTTAATGTGACTGAAAACATGGCTCGGATTAGTTAAAGAAGTTAACTATGAGTTTAAATTATTTTTACAAAAAATAGACTGAAAGAAACATTTGGCATATTCTACGATGATGTCAGAATTCAGTTAAACTTTTGTGAAGGTAAAGAAAATTTATTACGAACAAAAATAATAGGTTCTGAGTTATTGAAATGCCAACATCTCCAATATGATAAAAATAATCCATTATACTAACAAATTTAATGGCAATTTCGGGAGTGATTATGAAATGAACCATTTAAAAAAAGTAAATTAACTCCAACACAACCTACTAAATCCCCTTTTGAAATACTGGGCAAGGTTTCTTTTGGTAAAACAAAAATGAACAAAAATTTTTAATCATGANTTTGTCCGTTTTTAAAATTTATTATTTCCTAATTACTAGGAAAACAGCAGATGTCAAAAAAAAACTAAGGTTACTTTTTGTGTATTGAGATACACAAACTAGTAGCAAAATACTAAAAAAAAAAAAAAACTCAAGATTTTTGTATTTCAGGACCCTATTTACGTGCATACATTAATTATTGTGATATTGATGATACGGAAATTACAGTAAATACCAATAATATAGAAACTAACGGTGGTATTAACTACCAGGATACTTTAATAATGTTATTTCCAAGTACCAGTATTTTATCTAGTGCCATTTCTAGCAAAAGCGGTGGCGTCAGAGTTCTTTGACCAAAGCAAACAAAAATTGTTCCCTCACCACATCATAACATGCTTTGAAAGGGGTGGGGACTACATGGAAAAATAGTTCATGTGTAAGTAGTGAGATCAAAAAGTTCCCCGAATACATGAATTGTGCTCCAACGAAGTGTCTAGGATAAGTAGGATTGTTATCACTGGATTCTGGGACTTCTTCGAAATACATCTGTATTTGTAGATTCTCTATAACTTTCATTGTTCCGATGTAACCTATGTTTTCTTAAATTATTTTTTTCGAATTTGGCGATTATGTAATAAATCCAAAATAAAAGGTTTTGAAGAGGGAGGCAGGAGGATGTATGTTAGAGAAGACTATTGTTTCATGTTTATCAGCAGATGTCAAAAAAATAACCTCAATACACAAACTAGTTCCAAAATACTGCAAAATAAGCTAGTCTTTTTAGATTATGGCGAAATTTCTATTATTTGAAATATTCACACAAAATGAAAAATAAAAAACTCATAATACAAGTTAATTAAAAATGATTTCTTATTTAAAAATTAAATACTTATAAAATAGATCATTATCGTACTTGACTTATTATAAGCTGAACTACATTTTGAATCATTGGAATCTTCTCGTGCTAAAACATTGTGTTCCAATAGTTCACAGCTAGAGGAACTAGAGTTGTTTTTCTCATAATCAATATTGATATCTATTAATAATTTATAAAAATAACAAAGTAATTATTAAAAATGTATCAAATTTTTGATAGTATCTCATCTATAAAACCTTAAATGTTACCATTACTATCAAAACTATCTAAAGTATCAGGTTTACCTTGTAGCTTTAAGGTAGGTCTTAAATTTTCAGTTAATGAAACTGAAGCTGTAGTTTTTAATTGACGACGACTTGTGTTTATGATATTATCGTTATTTATTTCATAACCTATAAACAAATAAGCATACATTTTAAAATGNAAAAAAAAACACAATTATGCTACCATATCTAATATGCAATATTAACATTGTTGACTGCCATAGCCATTCCTACATAGATGCTACAATGTCTTGTGACACACACATGGGTCAAAGTTGATATGCAGTTTATTTTCTAAGACTCATATGTGTGTTACATAATACATTTTTAACGTATACTACTGATGGGTCATGTTGTTAGTATTTTTACTATCAATTCTTTATCAACAAAATTGTATAAATATTTTCACACTGATAAAAAAAGAAATAAACAAAATCATCAACTACCTCAAAACACTTTGCAAACATTGTGTTACTCACAGAAGGGTCTCATGGCAGTCAACCTGTCAAGACATTTTTACGATAAAATTGTTATTGTCAATAGAATGAACTACTTGATAGTCCAATAGTTTCAATAGTATGGACTATAATTTCGATAGTGACAGTTTCTAGATACAACAGAGTAAATTGATAATGTAAAACTATCGTAGTAGTTCGATACGTATAACCATTTGGGTGCCAATGGTCCTTTCTGGCTCAAGCTCTATGCATTTAAGGACCCTATTTACATGCATACATTAATTATCGTGATATTGATAATACGGAAATTACAGTAAATACCAATAATATAAAAACTACCGGTATACATTAATAATGGTAATTCCAACTACCAGTATTTTATTCTAGTACCAGTCCTAGCAAAAGAGGTGGCGGCAGAGTTATTTGACCAAGGCATACGAAAATTGATCCCTCACCACATTACATGCATTGAAAGGGCTGATGATTAAATGGAAAAATAGTTCATCTGTATGTAGTGGGATCAAAAAGATAATGGAATACTTGAATTGAGCTCCGACCGAATGTCCAGGATAAGTAGAATTGATATCACTGGATTCTGGGACTTCATCGAAATACATCTGNCGATGTTTTCTTAAAATATTTTTTTTCGAATTTGGTGATTGTGTAATAAATCCAAAATAAAAGCTTTTGAAGGAAGGAGGAGGATGTTGGTTAGAGAGGACTAATCTTTCATGTTTATGATAATATTGAACACATAGTGATTTTTATTATGAAAAATTGTCATTATGTTCTCAGTGATTTACTATATCAAAAAGTTCCAGATTAACCTGAACTTGCACCTTCGTCCACATTCTCGAGAAAAACTTTCACTCAGCACATCCGCAGTTTTTCAGTCAAAATTTGTTAGGAAAAGTCATGTGAAACAACGATACATTCCTCTACCAAACAAGATTGTGTCAACAAAACCAAACCAACCAACCTCTCCTAAACAAAGCTTTTCTTTTGAGTTTATTATAAAATCATCAAATGCGAAGAAAATATTTTAAGAAAACATCGGTCACATAAAAAACATAGAAAGTTATAGAGAATATACAAATACAAATGTGCTCCGAAGAAGTTACAGAGTCTAGTGATATCAATCCTACTGTTTTTGGACATGACACTGCGTTGGCGAGCTATTCGAGTATACCGGGTACTTTTTGATCCCACTGTGTAACTATGTAAAAGTTTTTTATTAAATACATTATTTCAAATGTACAAGGGGCATTTGTCAGAGAACAAAACCATAATAAATTTACTCTCTGAACTAATGTCTGTTTTACATAACTGACGTGTCATAGATTTGGTATAAGGGTATAAATAAATAAGGGATTTTTATTGCCGGGTTAACTTTTAATAATAAATTATTGTGAAAACGGTCAGGATCGCAAAAAAAAAAAAAAACACCTTCCGGTAATGATATGGAATCAAATAAAAAATTATCATTAAAATATAGGGCGCAGATTGGAAGTTGAATCTTCTAAAGGAAATGCCACAACAACAATGTTATTTATATACAAACATTGTAATCTCGTTACTTACTTAGAAAGGTCTTTAGGAATATCAAAACCTCAATATTTCCTGTGAAAACAGGAAATTTGGGCATACGAAAAGTTAGAAAAGAGGTTGAAAATTAAAACTCTCAAAAAGCATATTATTTTGATATTTACATCACGCATTCAAAAAGTTTAACTTCATTTGAAGGTGTCCTGTAAGGATATACAGAGCTGGAAAAACACCAATCTTCTACAACAATGCAGTAAAATTCATATTGATAATTTAAATTTAAATACATTTTATCACTTAAATCCACAATATTTTATAGCTAACAAACGACTATCAAAGTACAGAGATTAAACTATCGATGGCTTTAATTATTGGAAATTCATGCGAAAACTATACCGTTCGGCATGTCACTTGTTAACTAGATCATATGGACAGACCTTGTAAGCAGACAAAAAAGTTATAAATGATACTTTTTAGAGTGGGCTCTTGATCATCAAATGCTACGACCCAAAATTTCATTAGGAATAAATATTTGCTTTACTGGAAATAGCGCAATAACCATATCATATTAAATGAGTATAAAAAAAAGAACATGTAACAATAGAAGTAGAACCCTCAGAATTCAAATCACTTTACAAATCTATCACACGGTGAATTTCCGTGTACCATTTTAATTATTACTCAAAATTTACTCACGTGATTTCTTCCTCATGGAATCATTTTCTGAGTCATTAGATTTATTTTTCACCAATTTTTTTTTATTTTTTGTAGCATTCAATTTCTTTGCAATTCGATCATTCTCTGTAACCATAAACAAATATATTAATAAGAACTCAAAAACATATTTAAGGGAGACAATCACAACTTAATTGCCCAGTTTTTACTTGTAAATATGTTATATGAAAAAAAATTAAAAATGATCGTGTTAAAGGATTTTTCAAAAGTAGTGCTAGATTTAAATTGTTTCAACAAAAAATTTTTTTTTAATATCTCAATTTTCAATGTCTCAAATCTACAAACTATCTGTAGTTTATATTTTAAAAGTAAAATTTATCTCTTTTAACTTTTTTATTAGTGAATAATGATGAAATGAAAAGAAAATACAGTAAAATACCATTACTTCTTAAGTTTTAAATTTATTTAAATATAATCATANTTGTTTAATGTTGTATAATTTATTATGCTCCCCTCTCCTGATGATATGCATAGTTACAGAATAATTAAAATATATCCTCGCCCATCCGTGAAAAAAATTCTAATTTCACTATTGGTAATGGCGAGTTTAATAAAACCAATAAATTGGTGTCCCAAAGAGTTAAGGTTTATCCTTGAGTTAGTCCTTTTTGATACAGATACCGGTTAAGAGTTAGTATCTGCATACAAAAATGATTGATTTGTTTAGTACATGCTATACTCCAAACAATACATGGAGTCAGTGTATCGGGAACTGTGAAACATTCGCTGTTTTTATGAATTTAAACCTATTGGACTCATTGGGAAATAGTATAGCATTTAATGGCTAAACATAACCATAATTAAGAAGAAATACAGACATCTCTAGTCGAAAGATAAAACCGCTTCTACAAACTTTAACAAAAATGGCGATTCAAATTTTGAAATACTTTTGAATGGACCTTTTGCGAATGATATTTAAAAACATTTAATAGTACAACTTAAAATTTGATAAATTTTTTGATTATAAGATATAGATGATAAGATGATAAGAAGTTATAGTTAATGAGTTTAAATTTTTTTTACAAAAAATAGACTCAATGAAACTTTTGGCATATTCTACAATGATGTCAGTTTTCAGTTGGAATTTTCTGAAGGTCTTTGTGAATTGATCATGTATACATTTTAATATAAACTGTGTAACACATTCACAGTTAAGTCACAAACACAGGGTGTAGCAGATTCACGCATGTTCTAAAATGCTCCGTCCTGTCATGCCTCTCAATCGTAATTTTAAATCTGTGGATCACAAAAAATTGAGCTTCACTATTTTGGGTTACATACTTTACATACATCTCAATGTGCAGCTGGCCTAACAGTTGAGTCGCAAAAACCATTTTAAAACCTATTTATTGTATGGTCTCTCAAATTATTGATTTTCCTGGTTAAAACTTAACAGATTTTCTAATACTGATTTCTCAATTACATACACTTTACCCAAATTTTTATACTATGACCCGTATTCATAATTTTTATATTCCTCTATAATCTTCACTTTTGTCTTTAATATGAGTAAGCAACACAAAACTCTACTTATCCAGCATTTTATTTATTGATCGGATATAAATGTATAATACATTAAAATTTTCAACAAAATAAACTCTACGGAATGTCTATCTCAAAATTGTGTGAAAATAATAAAATTAAGTTATTTTTTAAATATTTTTAGTAAAAAAAATGTTAATACAATTATAAATATTTGTAGTCTTCATCCTCTCAGTAATATAAAAAAGAACCCGAAATTGATTATCTTTATTATTATCTCCGAAGATATTCAAGGGGTATACTTTATAGGACAGCCTATATATTTTAATTTAACAATGACCTATTTTTGGTCTTTTAATTTTCCCCGAGATGGCAGCACCTTTTACATTATTACATTAATACACTTTATGTTCCATGATAATTCAACTCTCTGAAAAAGCAATGAACAAATACATAGAATACGCATTATGTATAATTACTCTCATATATATAGCAGACATTCCATTATGATTTTACACATTTTTAACCAACTTATGATAAAAATATTACCTTTTTTTCGTTGGTAACTTTGACAACGTTGATAACATAACAACTATAAAATATATATATATCTGCCATAGACATATACATGATTGAAATATACAAGGTTATTGCAGAAAGCATTTTAATATCTAAATAATAATTTATTACACTATATGTGTCATATATTTTATTATAATGTTTTGAAATAATTAAATTAAATGTTATAAAATATCACTTGCTGACAATAAATGACAAAACACATTATGGTATTCTTATAACATGATATTCAACTCAACCTAACCTAATGCAGGTATTATAAATAATTTAACTATATGATAAAATAATGACAACCATATAGTTTTGTAATACAGACATTGAGTATATTTTAAATTATTTTATTATTAACAGGTCAAAAAACAAATATTGCCGCCAATTCTGAACTCATAATAGCCAATAAAAACATTACACTGCCATTTTATTTTCTGTGCATCAAAAAATGATTAAGTGGAGAAGTATCTGCAATAACCTTGTATATTTCAATTATGGACTTATACATCTAGACAGAACATTTAATAATCAGTATAATAAGGTGTTCCCGAAGGTAAAACTTCGTTCTAAGGACTGAAAGCTGCAATTGACTAAAAATGGGGGAAAAAATTCAAATTTTTGAACTATGATAAAGATGCTAGTGATTGCTACTATACCAATAAATTTCATTAATAGTGTTTAATACCAACTATAAAAATAAATTTTAAATTATCTTCAATTTTAAGTTGTTACAATAACTGATAGCATGAAAATGCTGTAGTATACACTGGTTAACTTTTTTTTTTAATTTTTTTAACTATCATTTACTTTTATTTTTAACTTACCTAATTTATCTTGTTCTTGGCGCATTATATCTAAAAATAAATAATACTTTGATTAAAATTTGTTAATTTATTGATATGTATTGATATGAGTATCAAATTACCTATTAAATATTAATTACCTATCAAATATTAATTAAATATGTTTAAATCATGAAATAAAGTATTGACTCCAAAAATCACAAGTCTTCAATCTTCATGTTATTATTCATAATTCATAACAAAAATACAGAATACCACAAGAATGGAGTGTTTTAATTGATTATCCTAGAAATGAACAGTTGCTCTCTCTCATACCACAGTCTATATTTCAGTCTATACCTAACCTTGATTCGTCCAGACTGACCACACCCATTAGTCCTCAATATGAATGTTTCATTTAAATACACGAGATATTATAACTGCCTTGAGTACACAAATTCTATGTATGTAATAGGAGTATTACTTCTATAAACTAAGCCACTGTTGTGCTCTACGCCTCAATTAGAATTATAAATCTCATAGAATTAATAATATTTATGGGACCAAAAAAGTATTATCTACATAATATCCCTACCAGAAATCAGAACACAAAATGTTACGATTTTTACAATTTTCATTAACAAAACTAAAACATAAAAAGTTTTTTAATCTTTTTTAAAAAAACAGGGATTACAATTTTGTTTTATTTTTGTACAGTGCCATATAAACAACTTATGATAAATGTATATCAAATTATGAAATTTATGAGAAGCTAAAAAATTAAATGTAAATAAAAAATAAAAATCTCTAACATTTGAAATGGCATTACAAATAGCTCAAAATAACTAGAATGTTTTGAAAAGTGTACCACATCTAGAAAAAGCTTAATAATTACAACAAGAAAGAAAATACCAAGTCTTAATTATTTTTAACTGAATAACATAAAAAAAAAAAAAAAAAAATCAAAAATTACAATCCTTGTTTTGTTTAATAGTGTAATTAAAAATCATTGTAAAAATTAATGGATTTCTTGATTCACTTAGAATCTAAAAACTTTGAAAAACAAATAATCAAAAACAATACTTCACAATTGTTACAGATGATTTGAAAGTGTGTACTCAGAATACTTTCAAATGAATTATATTCATAATCAATGAAACACAACTATTTCTTTTTAACTTCTTTTAATATAATAACAAGTACATAGTACCAATTATAACTGAAAAGTTAATAAAATCAATTATACAAATCGTACACTTGATATTAGACAAATGTAATCCACACCAGTAAAAAAACAAATTGTAATAATACAAATTTGAAATATAATAAAACAAAATCTCAACAAATTATAGAATTAATCATAAGTGAAGATTAACATCACACAAACTATAATTATATTTATCAAGATAAAATCTATATATCAAGATCAATTTTATTTTTTTTGTGTGTGCATTTGTGCTTTTTTAGTTTTAGTTTTGCCTGAAGACAAATAATATTATTTTACTATTACTTTTATTATCTAAATAATTTATAAGCACAAAAATAAAAATTTTAATAAACCTTACCCTTAGTAGTGTTTCGTGCAATAATCCTTTTTTCCCTGTTACTTAATAAGCTGGTTGTTTTTTCTTTTTTATTTTTTGGCACTGAAAGCATGATAAATATTATTTAAAATGTGTATACAATGAATAGTATAATAATCATTAATTAATAATCAATAGTCAATAATTAAATAAACCTTACCCTCTTTATTCTTTTTAGAAGCACTTTTTTTTATTTTTTTAGCAATATTATTTTCTGAAAACAAATAATATTATTAATAAATTATTATAATATAAATATGTTAGATTTCAATAAATTATTATAATTAGTTAAATAATTAAATAAACCTTACCCTCTTTATTATTTTTAGAAGCATTTGTTTTTATTTTTTTAGCAATATTTTCTGAAAACAAATAATATTATTTATTAATTATTATAATATAAATATGTTAGATTTAAATAAATTATTATAATTAATTAAATAATTAAATAAATCTTACCCTCTTTGTTATTTTTAGAAGCATTTTTTTTTATTTTTTTAGCAATATTATTTTCTGAAAACAAATAATGTTATTTATAAATTATTATAATATAAATATGTTAGATTTCAATAAATTATTAAAATTATTTAAATAATTAAATAAAACTTACCCTCTTTATTATTTTTAGGAGCATTTATTTTTATTTTTTTAGCAATATTATTTTCTGAAAACAAATAATATTATTTATTATTAATTATTATAATATAATAATATAAATATGTTATATTTCAATAAATTATTATAATTCTTAAAATAATAAACAACTTTACCAGGTTCTAAAGATCTTTTATTTGAAGTTTTTGATGCAGCGGCCATCATTGCCATTTGGAGTTCTGAAAAAAAATATATAATATATATACATATATAACTAAATTATTTAAATATAATTTAAATTTATTTTTTGATTAATTATAAAAGTAGAGCTGGGAATTTTAATGCCCAAGAAAACCCCAAAAATGATTTTACGCTACAACAATAATGTACTTCAAATATTTTATTTTTATATATTTAGATAAAAATAATATTTTAAGATAAATTTGTAAAAATGTTTACAGACAAAACTAGTTATCTTTAACTTACTTATCATTATTTAATTTGAATTCTATTGTATCTGGAAATCTAGCGAATCTAAATATACCATGTTAATACCACTATACTGTTATGTAATACTTTTGGCATTAATATTGTCTGACAATATAATACAAGTACCTCCATAATAGTTTGTATGTAAAAATTATGTTAAAAATCCTAATACAATTTCACTCAAATTCTTCAAATTTTTCAAATTGTAAACTACTCTACAAAAATTAAGAAAATGACTAAAATCAATAATTGTCAAAATATGTAAAATAAAATGTCTTATTCTCATTTAAAACTATGTGTAACAAATACAATACAAGCAATGCACAACAAGCTTTAGAATACAATTCAAAGTGCATTGTTTTCTCAGAAGAAAGAATGAGAGAGTTTGTGGAAATAATGGTTTTATTGTTTTTAATTAATAAATAAAATGGAATACAGTAAAACCTCTCTATAACGGACCCTTTATTAAACGGAATCCTCTTTATAACGGAAAATGTCAGTAATCCCAGGGCAAATAATATATAAAATTGAACTCTCCAAGACGAAACCTCTACTTAACGGAAACGGACAATTTTCATAATCAAATTAGTGAAAATACTCTCTGTTAAACGGAAAATAAAATTATTTAAGAAAAATTATAGGTTTTTCTGAAAAATCATTTGACACTTCACGATTGGTATATTTTTTTGTTTATTAAATACCTTCTAATGATCGTGTAGAAAAGATTAGATAACCTACGTACGTAATTTTGTAAATATGAACAACACAGTCGTATTTTTTCTGTTGAATTGTTCATATCGTTTAGTAAACGTGAAGTGCTCACCGTCTACATTGTCGTTGTGATTTCGTTTTGTACATACATATTTTCATTTTTACTTACTATGTCATATACAGCTCTGACATTGTCCGATAAAGTTAAACTAATTGAGTTGAAGGAAACACAAAAACCAAGTATGAAGGAACTTATTAATAGATTTAAATGTGGAAAAACTCAATTTTTTACGAAGCGATAAAAAATAAAGAAAAGATTATGGATGAATGGGTAAATAGCGAAAACTCGGGAAAGAGTAAAAGATTGAAAATTCCTTCATTTAAACAAATTGACCAAAATTTGTATGAGTGGTTTATCAGCGTTCGGTCAAAAAATTTACCAATTTCCGGTCCAATTTTACAAACAAAAGAAGCTATGAAATTGGCAGAAAAAATGAATGTCAAAGATTTCAAGGCATCAAATGGTTGGTTGGAAAAATTTAAAAAAAGGCATTATATTGTTTGGAAACAAATCAGTAGTGAGTCAAATGACGTTAATCAAGAAACAGTGAAGGAGTGGAAGCGAAAAATCTCGAAACTCATTGCTGGATATGAAGCAAAAGGTTTTTTTTTTAAAAGTAGTCCTACCGAATCACTATGTTTTTTTAATTCTTAGTTTTAGTTCTTCAGTATTATACATAAACACATTTAAATATTAAGTCATACATTATAATCTTACTGTATTAATTTACGAAGTACATATTTGCCTAAAATATAATTTTTTAACACATACATACATGCATACAATCTTGAAACTTAATTTTTTTTACTACCTCTCTATGACGGAAAACTCTATAACAGAAAAATGTTTGGTCCCAAACGATTCCGTAATAGAGAGGTTTTACTGTATTCAGTTATTTTTGTAATATTATTATCTTAAGTATTACAACATTTTAAAACATGTTGAAACTGAACTTCCCTCAGAATCTTATTTTGTTAGTAATGTTTTATTGTTGTTTACAGACATAAATTAAATAATTTTATAAATCCTACATTCCCAAGTTCCCACCTACTACAGTGATGCATTCATCGACAGTAACAGCTCCTTATTTTTAAAATTAAACTTAAATATGGCCATGCAAAACTATGGAAAACCTTATTTTCAATCAGTGTAACATCTGTTTCAGGGACTTTAGGTTCAATTAGTACTAAATACTTAAAAATATTTGTTCAAATTATTAAAACAAATAAAATGTATACAAGTTTGTGTTAAATTTAGTTAAAAATTATAAAAAATTAACATCTGAAATGATAAACTTTAAAACAATAATTCAAAATCAAAATACTCCAGAGGTCCAAAAAACTATTAAAATCTTACTTTGTAAGTGACCACCAACAGGGATATCCTCCACAAAATAAAGTTCATCCGATTTTTTCTTGTTGTATTTATATAAATCTTTTACTTTTGGTTTTTGAACATCATCTGTCCCTAAAAAGTAAATAAAAAATATTATCACCAATTGTGACAGAAGCACACTCATGAGCAGAGCTCAGAAGTTGATGCATGAATAAACATTTTGTGGTTCATAGAAAAATACATAAGTGAAATACATAAAAAAAAGATATGCTTCGCAAACATAGTAAGGTGCTTCGTTCACCATGGAACTTTAAACAGTCGAACTGTATTTCAGCTGAAAAGATGTTAGCTGTTGTAACCAATTTGTATTTCAGCCAAAACCTTTCTTAGTCTATTGGTATTTTATAAAAATATAAATTGCCCACACTTTATTAATAAATAAAGTAATCCAATCGGCAACTGGTCGCCAATCTATATTTTTTATTACAAATAGGCATAAAAAGGATAGCCCAACCTGACAGTTAAGCTATCTTATTTAGTTACAAAACTCATCTACTGCAGCTTTGAAAAAATGGTATACACTGGATAAATTAACACATGAATTCATAGATAGGCTGCAGAAAAAATGACAGTAAAAAATAAAAAACCTAAATTATTAAAATAAAAAGACTGCGCAAAAAAAAACAAGCTCTATAATATCTCTCCAATATCTATCTATAAATGCTAAAAATTAATATCAGGTAGGACAAACATATCCACATATTGTTCTATATACAATATAATATATAATATATACCTGTTATAAAAAAAAATATTATTACATTATTATATTATAATTAATAATATTATTTACTTATTTAGTATCTAAAACTATAGTTATCTAAAATAATAGTAACAGAACGCACTGCTATCTAGTTTTAAATAGTTTGAATAATGGACACACGTGGCAGCCAAAGACTGGCGCGGCAGTCGACCAAGCTGTCATTTCCCCTTCCTTATAACCAGATGCAACAGTAGGCCTGACTCAAGTGTATAAATTTGCATTTATACATAGCAAAAATATAAATATTTTTCACTTATAATATTGTTATTTATTACTATTAACTAATTATGTTATTTTTAATATTTTTATCTATTATATTATAATTATAATTTATAAATCTAAAGCTACATAAAAAAAAACAATTTTATTTTTACAATTTTACTGATATTTTCAGATTTTGATTAACAATTTTACTTCTGTCACAAATGAAACAACTAGGTATTTTTTAACGATATTTTAAAATAAATATTAATAATATAACTTTGTAAATGGTGCACAAATTCAAACCATAGATCTATAAAATATTATGTTATTTTATATATCTATGCCATAGAGTAACAATATTTTAAAACTGCCATCTAGCGATATATAGCATAATCAATGGACATTTTATTAAGGTCAATGACCACTAGTTTGGCATCACTCTGATAATACAGTTTAATAGGTAACACCGCCTCTATATAACTCTATGGTAGAAACATATCACAGTGATGTAGCCCCCCTTGACACCAGTATACTAATTTTACAATAATACGCTAATACAAATTATTGTACACTTACTGTACACATGTCACATAATCAACGGTTTTACAGTTTTGCTATTATTTATTTACTATTTAATAATAAATAATTAAATATTCAGTCATTTAATATTCGCGTTCGGAAATTGGAATAATTGATAAATTAATATTATTAATAATTAACAAGAATATTCAGAATATAGGTCATGGCTTTTTTTCATTGTGCTTTTATGTTATGTATAATAATTTACAGTCACTCGGTCAAAGCGCCCTCTATCTTTCCACGCCTGACGTGTAATCATTTCGTGTCTATTAGTATAAGGTCTATGCATTTGGGCAAGGCCATTAACACCATCTAGTGTACTCTTTACAAGCTACAAGTCAATATTTATTGTAGAATAAATATATAATTTATCTCAGAAAAACATTGATAGAATAATGTTTAGCTAGAACCAGATTTCGGTAGAATATACTTATAAAGGTGGTAACACTGTTATCTCATATCATCTATTTAGCCACTGTACCATAGATTTGTGCTTTCTATATTGCATCCACTAATTATTTACATAGATAATAAAAAATGGATTAGCTATCCTTGCCTTGTCAGTAATCCAAGATTAATTAGTAAACTGAGGAGTTTTGTTTTTCCATATTATCTATGTTTTTTTTTTCGTTTAATGAAAAAGAGGTTCTATTGTACTAAAATAATTTATTATATTTCAACAATTAATTTATGATTAATCAATTTAGCATAAAAAAAAACGTGAGCTATAAATGTATGCTATTTATACCTAAATGTGGCTCACGCGTACTCTAATGAATTAACAAATATAATTCTATGTTTAACTTGTAAGGTATTATTAATATTGTGCAATTGTGCATTAATAAAACATAAAAAATGTAAACTAATATTAAATTATAAATTAATTTACAAATGTAACATCAAAAGTATCACTCATAAAAATCGCATTTAAGTGATAACAAAACAATAATTAAATGCCTTAGTTAATCTCCCTTTATTGCTATTCCGGGAACATCACCTCACTTATAATTGTTATAGAAGTTGCCTATCCATTTCTTTATTATCTATGATTAATTAATAGCAGAGCCCTAATCACAAATATATATATAAAATACTCAAATATATCGTCAGCTACCATTTGCAGCTAAGTCAATGTTTACAAACTGATATTATTAATTCAAGTGATAAAGAAAAAGTAAAAATGTTTAAAAATTTTATTTTTAATTATTGCCTGATACTTTAAACATAGAATAAGCTAAAATAAGTGAAAGAATAATATTAAATACCTACATCGTGTCAGTACTTAAGTTTGATTTAATTTGTTTTTATATGAATTGCATGTAACCAGTGGGTAGGCCCAGGCCTACCCATTTTTCTCTGAAATTAACACAATTAATACGTGAAGAACTTTTCTACTAGAAATATTTCTCAGATTTTCAATGACAGCATATTTTCTGTAAGGAAATCTGAATAGGGTGGTACTTTAAAGTCATAATAGTACACTCAGTTTGCTAGAAGAGCGCAACTAAATGGCGCCCAAAACTCGTTCAATAATACGCACTCCCACCTCTATTCTAGTGCAAGCGCTTCGCGTCGTCGAGACGACTGTGCAATGGCATTTAGATATCGATAGCCATGTGGTGGGGGACGCACACAAGAGTTGCGGTCTTACAGCGAACGGAGTATTCATGTAGCAATAAATTAAATTTATAAAATTAAAAATAATAATATAATTATTAAAATTAAAATTTTTTCATTATCACTAGAATATTGATAACAAATTTTAAATATTAAGCTATTTGTACATGGCTACCAGGCTTCCTTAAATTTGCAGTCAGGCATCTAGTAATATACAGTCTGTCCCAGGAAGATATACCCCTTGAATATTTCCAATTATAATAAAAATAACCAAATTCTGTTTTTTTATATTAGCCACAGGAAAGAATGGCACACTACAAATATTTATATTTGAATACATTTTTTTTTTATGAAAAAAATTTAAAAAAAACCATTCTGTTAAAATTATTTTTCTGAACATTTTAATGTATCACACATTTATATCCGATGAATAGTTTCTAAGTAACAGCCATTTCAAACTCTGCTAATCTGTGAGAAAACCAATGTTATCGCGTAACACAGTATGGATAAAATCAGTTTTCACACAGATTAGTGGAATTTAAAATGGTTGTCTAAAATACTTAGGAACTATTCATCGGAAATAAATGTGTGATGCATTACAATTTTCAGGAAAATAATTTTTACAGAATGGCCAACTTAAAATTTTCCGAATATAATAAAATAAAATACATTTTTTTAATTTCTTTAATTAAAAAAATATTAATAATTAAAGTATAAATATTTGTTGTCCTCTTCCCTGCGTGTAATATAAAAAAAATCGAGCGTTTAGAGACAGCCAAGAGCCAATTTCTTATCAATTATAATATAATATTTTTTATCAAATAACCTGCACACGAGTTTGTGTACATTATTTTACTCGCATGTACATGTTACGACTACACAATAGAAACTAATACGTGTAAACATATTCATGTTATGAAAATTAACATGTCAAATGACAATGATATTAACGTCAAAAATGATTATACTAATCCAATGGATACAGAAGAAATTTATATGAAAATATCTGATATGCAGCAAATTATTTCTCCATCTGCAGTTAGCATTGCAAACAAAATTCAGCAATTGAGGGGCTAGGTAAAAGAAATGCATTTTCACGGAAATGCCCTTTTTGCTTAAAATTTTTTTTTGAACTCGGCGACCTCTACACTATAAGTATATACAATTTTAATTTGAAATTTTAATTAATGATTGATTAATAATTTAAAACTTAGTGGACACAAAGAAAAACAAAACAAAGATATAATTATTTTTTTTTTAAGATTCGATCTTTCATGTGACACAAATTTTATAACTATGTGAGCAGATCCAAAAAGTGTCACACATTTGAAACTTTAATTTCGTTTATCTCAAAACACTTTTTCTGGAAAATGCCCTTCTTGTACCTCAAGAGCCCTTCAATTGCACAGCTTGTTTGTGTCACAAGCAGATAAATTAAATGATGAAAAGCTACATAAAATTAATTTATCTTTAGACTCAAATTTAAAAATACTATTTAAACAAGAATCTAACATTCTTGATTCATTAAATGAAAATGCAAGGCAATAAAAATGATTAGAACAAGTTGCGATCTTTTTTAACTAAAAAACTTCGTTTAAAAATACCAGAAGAACAACGATTATATAAACCAACATAAGAAAACAAATAATAGATGACCTGAACGATGGGTTTTCTTATGCATATGGAAAATAAGACATAAATTATGCTAACTACATTTATATACTTATTATTATTATTTTGAAAACAATATACTTTTTTTTTTTTGTATGTTTGTAAAATTTTCTGTGGTTTGTATTTTTATGTTGATAACATTTTGTCATGCATAATAATTATAATATTTGATAAGAAATATTACAATTATAATTGATAAAGAATTTAATCGTGGGCTGTCTCTAGACGCCTAAAAAAAAAATTCGATTATCTTTATTGTCTCCAGAGATATTCAAGGAGTATATCTTCGTGAGACTGTCTTTATATATCTGATCCTAATCACGGACTAACATACTATACATAACCTAACCTATTGGAGTGGAAATGAGATGGTTACCACAGAACTCTTAGTGTCCAGGATAGGTATATAAGGATAAATCATACATGAAATAATCTGGCGCCATCTATACTTCAATGAAAACCTATTTGCCAAATGTATTTCTGTCCTCAGCCATCACGAGCTAAGGTGACGGTATTGATCGTTCATCGTATCATTAATCGTGTTTCCATCCAATAATTATACAGAGTGATCAATCTATCAGATATCTTAATCTATCAAACACTCATTATCTCGGAATATATTAACTTTTTTTACATTTACAAAATAAATATTTTGTAGAAAATTTAAGAAACAAGCAGCTCTGCAATTTTACATTTATTTTATTTTTTGTCACCTTAATTTTTGGGGGTGAAAGTACTATCTACTTTTGATTTTCAAATGGCAACCTATACTTAAAATTTCATAAATAGATTGAATGGTAGTTAAATTAAATTTTGGTGTTTAAATTTGTCAATTCCGTCAATCCGTTGAGATTTTCCACTTTTAATTTTTGGTTGGGGGCACTAATTTGTGTGGCAGCACACGCGCAGCGTTTAATGAATGAACTAATGTACGTAATATTATATATAATATTATGTTTAGAAGGGAATAGTATGCCTATGGTACGCCAGGCTGCGCTATATTAGCTCACGTATGTTTCCCTTTTTTACTCGTTCTCTTCCACGGGCATTAAGCAGCCCGGTCCTCCGTCTGCCATGTTGTTCCAGTCCAGTATGTTAGTCGTCCGTGATCCTAACGCTACTAAAATATTATGTAATCAATAACATCAATCTATGTTGAGCAAAATACACACTCTAAACCAGTGCGCTCTATTTGTATTTGGTAAAACTAATTTTCTAACAAAATACGTTCATAATAAATTATTTTTCGGCAAATTTATTTTTCGTTAACAATATTGTTGGACAAAAAGCTTTTTAAGCATTTTATTTTCGTCTGTTATATTTTTTCATATAAATTATTTCACGACAAATACTTTTCTGTATTCTATTCGGAATAAGAACAGTAGTTGGCGGCCGAATTATGCGTATGGGCGTGGCCTTCCCTAAGCACGGAGAGCACTGGCACTGCCATCTCGAAGAGCGAATATTATAAGAATAGGCGTGGCTATGACCGTCAGCGACTAGTTTTCGACTAATTGAAAATTCTGAAATTGAATATATTCTTCTTATTCCGAATAGAGTATAGTAAAATAATTTTTCTACTTGAACAATTTTCGACTGTAATATTTCCATATAAATTATTTTTTTAACTAAAATACTTTTCTAGACATTTTTCTGTTTGAATAATTTTCGTGGACATTCTCTGGGGAATTATTTTCTAACGAAATATTTTCGAATAAAATATCGATCACCACCTCAATCTGATACTGATCTATGATATTGTGATTTCAATTTGTATCTTAGAGAATTGATAGTGTGATATTTACTGGTTACCATAAATGATCCATGTTCCATGGACAATATTTAAAATTTTGAATAAAATTTTGGCGTTTAACATTTACTGATTAATTTAAATTGCAACTAGAGACTAAAATATTATCAGCGAGAATATTTTCTGGCTCGGACATCATTTTTGAAAGAATAATTTTCGGTTTAAATACAGTCAGCTTAAATAATCTTGAATTTTTTTTTTAAGTCATCTGGCTATAATGGTTATATGAATTAATTATTGTTATTGTTTAATATTTATCATGTACATAGGCGCCCGGAGGGGGACAAGCTGGGCCATTTGCCCCTCCTGACTTTTTCAAAATATTTTTTAAATTTAATGTTTTAAGATAAATTATTAAAACCATTAAAAAAACATTAGATTAGATGATTTGCAGTCGATTGATAATTGTATTTTTAGATCGGGTCTTTCCATAGCAAAATAACTTCCCATATAATATTCTCTATCATAACATATCTACCTACCTAATTCTATCTAAAGTGATTACTGATTAGTAATTGTTTACCCATATAATATTATTAATATTGTATTATCGTGATCACAAGTTCGATACTCATTAATTGGTGTGTTTTGTAAATCTGTCGGTCTATCAAAGATAATTTGGCGATTATTCAAATTTTTTAGAAAATGGATTTGAGAAGATAATTTAAACAAAAACCACGTTTAGAACTTGAACACGACAATGCTAAAATAAACAAAAATAGATCAGTCAACTTCTTTTGATGAAACATCTACTTTATTACGTATCTACTATAAGGTACCTTATAAAGACGTCTTTATAAATATATTTAACAATTAAATTTAAACCATAATAGTACATAAAAATTATACAGATATTATTTTCAGATCTGCATCAATATAATTGGGTGGAAATTATATTTTTAAGTTTAAATTGAATAATTAATTTTTTTAAGATTTTGCAAACATTGATTTTTATGATATTGGGAATTTTATAAATCATGGAAAATTGTCGGACGAGATCATTTATAAAGCATCAAAACAAGTATGGGTAGTCGATAAATCGTACGATTTTAAAAAAGACTCTGATACTGGAAATCATTTATTTTGTCTCAAGTGGTTAGTAGATTATCTTTTTACTACAAAATTAAAAGAAGTTTTATGTCGTTATTGTGTATTATTCAAGCCTCAACTGGATCGAGGAGTGCAAGGTTGATTCATTATTAACGAATTAACAAAATATAAAGATTTCCATGGATCTGTGAAACTTCATCTTCAATCTAAATAGCACCGTAACTCAACAAATAGAGCAAACAATTTTTGTAATATTTTAGAAAATAATAAAAAAAAGTGTTTTTCAACTTATGAGTTCTGCTCAACAACAAACAATAGAGTCAAATAGAGTGAAACTAATACCAATAGTCAAAACAATAGTTTTTTGTGGTATAGACAACATGCCTTTAAGAAGAAAAACTGACGAGACTGCTATCTTCAATAGCTTATTAAAATTTAGAGTAGATGCAGGAGACACCATTTTAAATGACTATTTGCAAAATTCTCCAGCAAATGCAATTCATGTTTCACATAGGATTCAAAATGAACTTATAAATATATGTAATCAAGTGTTACTAGAACATATAATTAAGAATGTAAAGGAAAGCCAGTTCTTTTTAGCTATAGCTGATAAATCATGTGATATATCCAGTATAGAGCAGCTTTCATTGGGAGTACGATTCATGCATAAAATGTCAACCGGTGAATTCTGTGTAAGGGAAGAATTTTTTGGCTTTGCACCATTGCAATGTCTGGATATTAAAACTTTATCTGAACAAAATCTGTCCACTCTCATAAAATTTGGGCTTGATCTATCAAAAATGGTCGGTCAAGCCTATAACGGCTCTTCTACTATGGTAGGAAAAATAAGTGGAGTTAGAAAACGAATTGAAGATAAATATCCGAACGCAAACTTTTTTCATTGTAATTCTCATATGTTGAATTTAGTTATGAATGATTTGAGTGATGTTTCCGAAATTCATAACACGGTTGGAACAATAAAAGATTCAATCAATTTTTTCCGAGAAAGTTCTCTAAGAAGAAAATAAATTCCAAACATTCCTCTATTTTGCGAAACGCGCTGAATAGCCAAATACAAAAGTAAAAGGATATTTAAAGAAAATATTAACATAATATTGGAAGCATTGCAAAAACTATCGGAAAGCAATGTAAACCGCAATACAAAAAGCTGTGCTTTTCAACTATATAATTTGTATAATAATTCTATTAGTATTCTATTTTTCAATTATTACAAGAATATATGAGCAAGCTCAATGAACATCAATATAGATCACTTACTGAAAAAATTTCAAAAAAGTATAGGTCTTTTCTAGACAATTTTGCAGCTGAATCAATAATTTGGTATGATTACCACAATAGCTCAAAAATTCAAAAATCAAAAAATGTACTAGATATACTAAATGAATCAGAACAATTTTACCCATCCGTATTTTTGGCAATTTATATTGGCCTTAGCTTCCCGGCAACTACTTGTATTGCTGAGCGATCCTTTAGCACTTACTTTTAGCATGGAGGATTAAAACCTGGTTACGCTCTACCATGACCAACGAAAGACTCAATGCTTTATGCATGAAGAATGTACATAAATCTACGATTAATGACCTAATTAGAAATAACAAATTTTATGATGAAATTGTTGATCGTTTCGAAAGAGATGCGAGACAATTAAAATTTCTTTTTGAAAATTAATTTTCTAAATTAACTTTACCTATACCTATACCTGTAAGTTGTAACATAATAAAATATATTGTATACGAGTATAGTAAAAAAAGTTGTTGTTTTAAAAATACCTAGTAAACTATAATAGTTCTCTTCAAATACTAAAATTGCCCCTCCCCCCTAGAAAAATTTCTGCGGGCTCCTATGATCATGCACGTTGTATTAATGTTATTATTATAACTATTTGCTGTTTCGCTTACAACGGTGTCTACTATTTTTCTTTGAATATACAAGTTGCAAGCACAAAACTATGACTACCTTCTCACTACATTGGTGACCTTCAATTCACAAAAATATTACCTTGAAATGGTTATATCAATACAATGAACTGCCATAATGATTCACTGCCCACCGGAAACAGTTTTTATTCAAAATGATATATATTTCTGAAATTGTCTTGTGATATGCTTTAATTTAGTTTCCATCACGGTATCCTGACCTGGTAAAAGGCCCATGTTAGAACAATTTTTGGTTCAAAAATATGCCTTACAGAAATATGCTCATGTCTTGTAGAATGATCAGATTACAAAATTTATTTGTTGTTGGATAGAGGAAATCTTCTTACATAATACATTGAGCTTTGTTTTTCAATAATTTTATCTCAAACTTCATAATATGTTTTTTTTTCTAAAAAGGTCAATTTAAAATTGTTTTATTAACTTTTGTACTCCTTTATTTTAAACCAGAGTACAAAACAGTCTATAAAATATAGTTGTTTACCAATCTTAAAAATTAAAAGGAAATATTATATTAATTAGTAATAGAGTAATAGATTAATATTGGTAAGATAACTAGCAATAGAAATGGGAAAGTATTATTTTAAAGGAAGTCATTAAAATGTTAAAAATTATATTTCCTCGCAACATACCTAAATATAGAACACATATAGAGATGGCCAAAATAAAATGTCAAATAGTGAATTTTTGTTACTAATCGCCATTTATTGAGAATTTAATCCTATTATTTACCGTATAGGGTATTCCCTATTGCAGATGACTATTATATAATATAATCAAAGTTGTTTTCGGCTGAAATACGATTCGGCTGCAATTTTTTAGCTAAAATATAGTTTAATTGAAATACACTTCAACAACTGTTATTTTGTTCGGCTATAAAATGTTTAGATGAAGTACATTTCAGCTGTTTCACGATTCACCCAATATATGTTAAGCTAATAAATATTTTGACTTAATTATGATTTGGTTCCAAAAATGTTTGGCTATTTTATGGAATACCCAGAGGCTCAGTACTTTCACACTTGCTTTTCATTCATCTATACAACTAACATGAGTCAATAAATGGTAATAATAGCCAAATCAAAAATGACCACAGATAAAATAACAATATACCAAAATAGACAAATACAAAAATGACCAGAAAAGAATAATGTTTACATTTCATCTCATTAATCTTCATCCTAAATATTTAGGGATGGCTACCCTCATCCTAAACTTAAAGAACTACCTGATCTCCCACATTATCCTTACATACACCCTCCATTCTGTTTAATTATTATTCTCCATTGAATCCAACCACCTCTTTTCTCCAACACAAACACAGATAAAAAAATTTAACCAATATATTCCATAATACACTCGGAATATAAATATTATTTAAATAAAATTTTTCATCTGACCATACTTTCCACTAGACATACTTATTTCTGGTCATTTTTGTAACAAGCCATAATTTCCTCGCCATTTTATAATACAGAAAATTGTTTCTATTAGCCATTATTACTGTACAACTGGCATAGTACAGATTAAGCTGAAGAAATGTATGCGGAGGATAAAGCATGTTCCAACTCTTTTACTACAATAAGGTCATAAAAATAGAGACCCAATTAAACTCCAAAATTATTTCAGGAATTGCTTTTGCTACATTTCCCTACAGCTGATATCATAGTACACTTTCATAAAATACTAAAATTAAGCATTTCTATTTGAGACCTTGAATTTCAAACGGAACTACTACCAAAGTAAGAAAATTACACTTTATTGCATCTAAATATTCATAAAAAATAATATTAAAAAATATAATAAAACGTTACCAAATAATATTCAAAATAAGTACGACAAAACATGATGCTTAAGGAAATATACAAAAAAGTTTAAACAATTATCTTCATAAAGTACCATTATGTTCTATCTGTAGTCTTTTGTAAAATTTAAAATAGATTCGAAATTGAGCAAAATTTTTGTTGAAAAAATGTGGAGATGGTAAATTAAGTCTGAAAGCGGTAACCAATAAAAATCTATGCTGGACCCGTTCCAATTCATATTTATTCCTTAGCAAGGATGCCAGATGATAGAACTATACTCAATAGTTGAACAGACCAGAGCACAATACAAATAATTAGCTCTTGCTTGGTTTTACGCCTAATAAAACCAAAACCTTTAGTTTTCTATCAATGACAACATCTATATGATAATTTAAGATGAGAGAATAATTATTAATTATAATAAATACTATAATACGAACTTTTTTTTTTTTTTGGAGTTGGCTTCAATTTACGGGCATTTTCTGTTTTTTTAGATCGGACGGAAAGGTTTTTTGATGATTTAGACGATCTCTGAAAATTATTAATTTTTTAATGTAAATATGTGTTACTAATAATAAAAAACACAATTTAATCCAGACAACAAATTAGGATTTTTAAAAAAGTGTGTAATGTGTATAAAATAATTAAGTTAGTTTAATAAATATATTAAACTTTATTTCAAATTAATTTTGCAAAATGTCTAAAATACAAAAATAGCCTGTATGGATAATATGAAATTAGTACAATTATACATACATACTGTAATACATTTTAAGCACACCTGTAGACAAGTAAAACTTGACATTGTATGTAATGACAATACAATACAAACACAGTAAAAATAATGAAGTATAAATTCATTTTTTGAAGCAATTGAATTTCATTTAATGAGATTACTGTTTTTTAATTAGCAAAGTAAGCAAGATGAAGATGCATTAATCTATCAAAATATGAGTAAATATATAGTTATTATTTATTTGTCAAAAATTTACATTTTTATTCTAAGAAATTTATAATAAATATTTGATATTATTAACAATTAATATTATAACATTAAAATACTCGAAATTTATGATTGTTTTAAATTTAGATGAATATCACAAATATTTTTTTTGGTTTTAGATTTTTTAAGATGTCTGGTAAATAAATATAGTTAATTCTTTCCACTTACTTTCACTATTCTACGTACTCTTCTTCCTTTTGGAAAGCCTAAATTGTAGTTTCCACCAAATCCATTAGAAAAAAAAAATCGGTCATCAACTCTTTGAAGTTTCAAGTATGGCTTTTGCTCAACAATTCTTTTTTGTGCTTCAGTCTAAAGATTTCCAATAATTAAATAATTATAATAAATGTTTGTAATGTACTATTAATAAAAACAATTTAGTAGATCAACTGTGTTTTCATGGATAGTTAATGATGTGGAAAGGTTATACACATAAAAAACCACAGTATCAAATTATAAATCCTAAATGTGTATTATCAATTATAAACATAACACAATTTTGTAAAGTTTAAAATCTACCCTATAAAAAACCTATAAATACACCTTTAAGCTACCAATTATAGTATATTACACTAATAATTAATAAAATTGGTTTACATATTAAATTTTATCCCTATTAAAAATTGTTGAACTAATAAAATCATTGTTTAAACATTCTCAATAGAGAATTTAACAATAACATGAATAAAATGTACAAAATATATATATATACAATAAAATAATGAAATTCCTGTTTTATCTCCAAAGGTTCAAATTATATTGTCAGGCAATCAACAAGTTTAATTATAAAAACATTAAGTCTTCTTCTTTGCCTCCATCCCAACTTATTTTGGGTCTACTACTCTCTTCTACTCAACCCAATCTCTCAAATTCCCCTCGCATACACCAGCCATCATATCATTCTCAATCACATTCACCAACTCTTTTTTAGTCTTCTTTTACCTCTCTTTCGTCCTACAACTATTTTCATTATAATTCTTACTGATACTAATTAGTCTGTCATCATGACATGCCCATACCATCTTATCTATTTTCTCTCATTTTGTCCACTATCAAAGTCACACTTACAGTACCTCTTTTATACTCCTACCTTATCCTATTTTTTCTTGCCGCACTACTCATCCACCTAAGCATTCCTGATGTTCTATTCTTCTATTTACCCCCTAATACTCCGATCCATAAAACAAAGTCGATCTTACAACACTCTTTTAGAACTTACCTTTAAGTCTCATTGGAATCCTGTCATTTAATTATAAAAACATAAAATGAAATAATATTAACTAATATTACTTAAATGTGGAACTGTAACTAAGTATTAGAGACAACCCAATAATTTTGCTGAGATTATTTTTATAACTTTAAAATTTGTACTTTTATCACAAAAAATATAAATAGTTTAAACTTCTTTGCTCACTATTTTATTTATTTCTTATTAAATTTAATAATTTTTCTATTCTTGAAGTGGTATACTTACTAAAATTTCTTTTCTTAATTGGACTTCAGTTTTTTTTTTGCGACTAAAAAAAAATATATTTTATAATACAAATATGAAAAAAATAAAATTTAATTAATTGTTTACTTTCTATCTCTGTTTATTTTTGTCACTCGCTTAATTGACTCTTTTGTGTATTCCATTAGTCTTGATTCCGCGACAGTCATATCCCAACTAAACAATTTTAAAACTAATAAGAACTAGTTCTCATTACATTTAATATATTTTAGACATAAAGACTAACGATTTTGAAAATTTCCAATAGTGTATGCGGTAATACTGCTCACTGAGATAAATTCCAACTTTATTTATTTTTGCTCTGTAGAATATGCTATTCCACTCACACCAAACTTCTTGCCCTTAAAAAGAAACAAAAATAATAATATTTATTACCTTATCAAATACAGATTGTGTATACTCATTTACACAATTTAAACAGATTTCATTAAGTTATTTAACAAAGTGCATATTTCTAGGTGCATTTGAATATAAATTAAAAAAAATATACATTATCAATTTCCTGTGGTAAGAGATGTCATCATAATAAACAAAGTGAAAGCCTTTTGTGAGTTTACATTTTAGTACTAACAACTATTTTAGTTTGTTTTATAATAAAAAACTGAAGTTCATAAAACTCTACAAATATACACCAAAGTATATACCTATAGGTATATAAACAGTCTTAAATTAAGATTTTTCTTTATTCGTTTTAATGACATATAATTAAAGAACTACTAATTGTTTAATTACTGTCCTTTAAACATTTATTCACCTTCCTATTCGGGGCAAATTTATTGTTTAAAAAAAAAAAATACTAACAATAAGGATTATATAATTTGATTGATAACCAATTAAATACCTACCTACTTCATTAAAACATTTGATATGATTGTAAAAATCTACTTTTAATATAAATGGTTAATAAGTTCAAAAAAAAAAAGGTTATTTTATTTAATGAAATACATTATAATATAGTACAATTTTTTGTATTTCAAATTATTAAATATGCAATATGATTATGTAGGTTTTTTTTAATGTTTCAAAACTTTAAAAGTATTATTCAATATATGATTATTTAATTTTAATTTTTAATCTAGAAATTAAGTTACTAGGTTACTTATCTGTACATGGTGATTTTTTTATCATTAACCAGCAATTATCTCGGAGAATTTTAAGAGGATGCTCATGCTGTTTCAGTCTAACTAACAGGCAATATAGTAAAATCTACCTAAAGCAGACTGTGTAAAACTCGCTTAATTTTGGTTTTAGAGTAAAATATCACCTGCTATAAAATTAAAAGAAGATAATATTCCAGAGGGCAAGTTGATGCGTTATTCATTATTCTAATTATTATCCAGGATATAATGTTCAATACATCATTTAGAAATTTAAAACTAATTCATTGTTTTAAATGACTAACATTGCAAAAATTAATTTTAAAAAGAAACTCATAGTCTTGCTCTCTTTTAATTTTCATAATAGGTGCTTTTATTATAAAACCAAAATTAAGCAAGTTGTACACAGTCTGTGTAAGGCTGATTTTACTATATTGCCCATGAGTTTGACTAAAACAGTGCATGTAGGTATAGTTTCTTCTTAAGTGAATTTGATTTCTGTTTTCTTTTAATCATTATAGAATTGTTTAAGCTTTATTTTAAAACTATTTTTAATTTTTTATCTTTATTCCATATACCTTAAATAATTATATACTTTTGTTTTTCAAATATGAACCCACCCCTTTTCTGAACACAAAATCGAATTGAGAAAATATTTTTCTAAACATTTGAATAATTACGCATAACACTAATATCAGATTTATTGTTTATGAGTTAAGTATAACCATTTAAAGTTTTAACTAAAGGAGTGTAATAAGTTGCATAACTTTTTAAT
Source organism: Cinara cedri (assembly GCA_902439185.1). Lineage (NCBI taxonomy): Eukaryota > Metazoa > Arthropoda > Insecta > Hemiptera > Aphididae > Cinara > Cinara cedri. The sequence continues at coordinate 295,676 of CABPRJ010001476.1, read as the reverse complement.
TGATAGTTATTTTCATAATGAATAAAAAAAACTGAAATTGAATTCACTTTAAATCCTCAAAGGAAATTGTTGGTTTATAGTAAAAATAAATCACTCTGTAACTAGGTTACTATTTCTTTATAGTAATACCTACATATTAAAATAAATAAAAAAAAGATCATACTTAGTCAAATCTCAAATCTTGGGAAAAAATCCCAGTTCTTGTAATCCTTAATTAATTAAATTTACAAACTCTTCTCGAACTACAATATAATATAAAAGAACTCATGCTAACCTATTTATCTATTTATGTAAAAATGCTTACCATATTTTTCTTAACCTTAACCCTTATGAAATACCTGTTCATTAAGAGGTTGCTTATGCTTAACCTAACTGATAAACCAAAACTCAAGTTGCTCTGAGAATTAGTATCACACAAATTCAATGTAAAGGTAGGTATATATCAATAATTTATTATGTTGGAATAATTTTATCTTTCCAATTATTTGAATTATTTAAATATGGTACAACTATTATAACATATAAGTAACAAAAATTATAAAACAAAAATGTATAGTATAATTTTAATAATATTTTAATCAGTCAATTGTTTCCAATCTTTAATCTATTAAAGCATAACTATTTTATGCGAACAAAATAACTACTAAAAATTTAAATAAGCATTTATTAGATAAAGAATTATGGTCTGAACTTTAGAGTACAAATTAATTGAATAGAAATTAAATTTTTAGTGATTGAATAATATTCCAAATCAACTAATCGCATAATTTTTAAGATCATTCATGCCTATGTCCAAATCGATTCATTAAATAAGTAGTTCTGTCCAAATTGCAATGCGATGGAAGCATGGCGGAATAAACGTATTCAATAAATTTATTTTGCCATGGGCGGAAGTATTTAGGTGACCGAAAACGTTCCGACAATCGATGATTAAACTGAATGCCGAATGGATCTAAAATATCCAACGAAATCAATTAGATATAAATTAAGAGACATTGCGCGGTAAAAAAAATTATTTCTGGTGGCCAGTCCAATAGAAATCAACAAAGGCCAAATGGGCGGACATGGTAGGTACGGTACACCGCTACAGATGCGCGGTGGTGGCGACAACGACGTCGGCGACATTTGCGAAAACAACGGCGAACGCGGTAAAACGGATTACGCTAACGGCAACAATGCCATCGAAACGGCCATTATGAATATATGGGTGTTTACCTATATTAAACCTGGTTGAATCTTCAGAATCTGTATCAGATTCCACGGCCACGGGCAATGTTTGACTTCTTCGCGACATTATTTTGTGTTTGGAAACAACAACGAAATATGCAACTATCGACGAGTGTTAGACTCGTCGATATTATACGGCAGCGCGTAAAGGCAGCGTAGGGAGGTAAACGCGATGGACAACCGACGTGAAATTCGAACGCACTACGAACATCCAATAACTGTACGAGATTTACAAAACTGAAATTAATAACAATAAACAAAGGCGACCGGGGACGCTACGGAAAATCAAAATTCGATGTCCGCCGTACGCGTTTCCGACGCAGTGTGCCAGTGTCGCACTCAGATTCGATCTTTCGACGCGGTTTCAACGTACTATGGTTGCACCCGCGCGCTATCTGTTATCTTCTCCTCCACCGTCGCCGTTATAATTTATAAGTGCGCAGCCGCAGCGAACATTTAGCCGTGCAATACAAATTGCTAACATAATAATAGGTATATTATATTGTTAAAATCAAATAAAAAGTAATCGATTCAATACCGCTGTACTAATTGGCGTCATCTAAACCCCGTTGTACAACTAAAGCAATATTGTATACCGACATCTTATTGCGTGGTTATGGATTTCGAACAAAATCTATGATAATTTTGTCATGTAATATAGGTAATATTATACCTATTCAATTAGGTAGGTAGGTAGGTAATACATTATTGTGGTTAAATTATTTTATTAGCCATGATGTCAATTAGGCGGTCATTTCCTCAACGTAAACACGTCTTAGCCAGTTGATCGTTCGGACAAAATATTAGCGAATTGATGACGATAAACATATTTTTTTGCGATAATCATAAGCATCACATCGAATTAAACCCGCGGTCAAATAAGCGCATATGCCTATTAACTCGACAAGGAATGTTAAAACGGGATCTGAATAATCTGATTTTCTTTGCATTATATTTGTACTATATGGGGTATACACTACACACTGTTTCCCGTTTCCACCCACAGCGTAGGTACTATTGATTTTATGTCGACTGCAGTACACAAAATGTTATTTCAAATGCGTAGGTACTTAGAGGGTGGCCCGCGCATGCGATATCGACAGTATACGGTTTTCGTACGGAATTAAAATATTCTATGTCAACATAATAATATCATAACATTATTATTTAATATTTGAATGTTTGACTGGCACGTCAAACGAACGGAAATCACTATTGTTGGGAAATATGGGGTTTTTTTTATTGCCAAATAAATCGCCTATATACCAAAATTATATTATATTCTACCACCTATGGGATATTATAATATGGAAACATTGATTTTGATGATAATAAACAGCTAGTAGCGGAGTACATAAACTCAAATTTTGGTGGGGGAAGAGAGGTTATAATTAATAAATTGGATAAACGATAAACTGAAAAACTTATAGATTACAATTTACAATTAACAATAGTAGGTAGATAAGATATAATCATAATAAAATTACAATGTTCGTTCCATGATATCGACAAGATTTTCTGGGAAATGTCCATACTGTCATACGATAATGTTTAACAGTATTATTTATAATCTCAATTATTGGAATACCTACTTGGGTATAATATTTTATTATATTATTGTTATTTGTTTTCCGTTATTATTGGCCAAAACAAAAATACGATTCGGATAAAATTGATATTTCCCAAAAATGTCGTAGGAGAAGGGGTCCCATTAGTACACCACTAACAGTAACTATTTTACCAATATTTCAAATTGTTTATTATTTTATTTACAAATGGTATATATTATAAGATATATAGGATACCTATATAAGATATCATTTCAAAAGAATTTAAAGTTTGAAAAATAGAGTAATTTTATAGTTTTTAACTTTTTTGATATATATAAATATATATATATATATATTTATATACTACAATTATGCTACAGTTTTTCACTTACTTTATAAATGTATAGTACCTTAATTGAAAATTATAATATTTTCTCTAAAAAATGTATACCTAACCTAATCAAAAAAATTGTGTTAACAAAAAACTAAATAAAAACCATGTCTATTGAAACGTTAAAAATCGTCTAAAAATTGAACACACGTCTAAAATAAAGCTATTATAAGTATTCTGTGAAAATTGCATATCTTTACGAATACTTTTAACCGAATAACAACGAAACAACAAAATTGAAAATAATAAGGTTTTTCCCGGTTTTGCTAAATAATTCATTAAACTACACAAAATACAATAAAACGGATTTCTTATTCACAACCTAGACAATATTTTTATTTCAGAAAAGGTGGTAGGTGTATTTGAAATTTCGAGCAATATTTTGAGTAGAATAAAAAATAATGCAATTATTAGTGTCGATGTCGTAAATTTGTCCGTTCTTTTGTCTTAAACTGTCTTAGTTCAATTTTTCTTAATTATTATAAAAACCCATTGGTAAATCACAAAGTGACTTTCCAATGTACAAACTAGATCCAGGATGAAACAATAATTGTTCTTAGATTTTTCACTTTTTGATTGGAGCAAGTTTTATAATAGAACTGTTATTTACTGAAACAAGAAAATTAAAAAAAAAATAACACATACATGGTAAAACCAATACATTCTTCGCTCTACTTAGAATGTAAATAAATATAAAATGCAAGAATCATAGCCCAAGGCTCTATTTTAAAAAAAAAATACTGCGGTGCTAAAATACATTAAAGTATAAGTTCCCCTTAACTGTTAACTACACCAATACTAAATAATCTGACATCTCTTCCAATAAAGTATACTTTGCATTTTATACATAAATTATAAGTTTATAAAACTAGTAAATATTACTACAAAACTTTAAAAAACGACTTTTATATTATTTCAATATTATATACATATAATATTTATTACAAAAATGAATATTTATTTGTGAAGGCTTGGGTACTGTGGCATCTTATTAAATTACATACCAAATAGTAAAGCATAGCTAGGATTTTTTAATGGAGGGGAGTTTAGGTCTTAACTCTGTGGGTATATATAAAACATATTTTTAATTTTGTTATACTTTATTTAAAAAGTCAAAAATTGTAATTTTAATTACATTACATTTACCGTAGTTTTCTTGTTTTGGTTACTTATTTATCTAGGATATCATCAGGGTTTATCATTATACCACTATGTATATTCATCATTGTCAAACCAATCTATCTATCTTCACACGTGGTGTTTCACAAATATGTTTTTAAACTCTTTAACGATGATCGTTTACTGCTAAAAATTGTAATTGGGAGGGTTACTAAAATCTGTAGAAGTTTCACAATAGACGGGAAAATTGATGTATTACATTTCTGAAGAGCGTCGATAGCATTTTTTAATAAATCATTTGAAATGAATAATGACTTATTTCCAAAGCCTCCATTTGGTTGTCACATTTTAATTCCACTCATAGCTGCTTACACACAGTAATCTAAATACCTTAATACATTTGATACATTTCTAATAGCTGCTTAATTATTTTTTGTAAAATATAATGGATACATCCCTTGATGGTAAAATATGGTAAAAAAAAGTTAATATTTTCAATTATAGATCTGCCAGATAAAAATAATTGCTCATTCAATTGATTGAATAAGTATGATGAAATTAGATCGGTCTACCAATCTTGATGGAAATAACAATTTTAAACAATTATAGGTTGATGAAAAACATACACGTGCTATTCGAGTATCGATTTTATATAATGTTAAATATGCAACGAAGTTAACGATTATTTTAATAGATGACTATATTTTAAGAGATGTGCATTGCAAGCGGCAGCTACGATACAGTGAAAATATTTTCATCCCACCTTCTCAAGGTTTTAACCTTACTTGCCTATAGCTAAAAAAAAATCAATGAGAGGGGCGGTTAAAACACCCAAACGCCCTCTTTGGCTACGCCATTGATAACAAATAATATGTGCGCAATAACTTTATGGCGTCTTCGAATTAATACACTTGAAATTTATCATGATTTATATTAGAATAAAAAAAAAATTCTCAAAGTCGGTCATAGTAAAATTAATAATAAATAATAATATACCTATTATAGGTACCTAGTTATTTTTTTTTTATAGTATTATATATTTAAATTCAATTTTTGTATTCATATATTTTAGAATGGTCCTTATTTTTGAACTTTTGAATTTTTGTTTCAGAACCTCCTATTTTATTCATTACTATAAGAAAGTAATTTAGGTTAAATTTGTTGATGATTACTTACCCCTTCCCGTGCTGCAAGAAAGTTCAAAATTTGAAAAAGAGAGTAGATTTATAGTTTTTCGAATTTAACTGTAAATATATAGCACTTATTTTATAAATGTATAAAGCCTTATTTGTAAATTATAATATTTTCTTTAAGAAATGTATTTACACAATTTCTTGTAAATCCATTATTTTTCAAGTAAAAAAATTTTAAACATATTTATTTTAATTTGAAAAATTGCCTATTTTACAGTTATTTAAATAAACTTGTCGAAAAATTAAGATACAATGAATTGTTTTATAAAAAATTGTAAATTATCAAAGATCTCATAGAATTAATCGTTTCATTTTTAGTCATGCTTATGTATACTAATTAGTATTTTCAAAATACAATTTTTTTTTTGTGCGGCCATTTTCGATACTTTTGGATAACCTAAAACACACAAAGAAAAAATTTTAATCAGTTATAAAATATATAAACATCTGAAGTAATACCTTATTAGGTACTTATAATAATATTGTTTCTGGTTTTCATTCCTCATTTTTTGTAACCAATCAAATAAATATATTGTCGGTTCCCTATGAATACAAAAATACTAAAATACATATAAATTAACCAAATTTTAAATTAAACATAAAAATAATACTAAATTAAAATTTAATTGTATATACATCAAAATACTAAAAGGTACACTTACAAATGTTGGTACGTCGAACGAATTCGCGTAAACTAATACATATAGACAATAATTAATATAATAGCATCATTAGCATCATAGTTATCTCTACGTACCGATAATATTTTAAGTAATAAATTCTAAATAGAAATAGAGAACAGATAAATCGAAAAATCGTAGACAGAATGTCAGTTAAAAATAAAATAACACCAGGGACCTTATCGTTATAATATTAATGAATAGCATTATGATCAGTAAAATATAACGTTTCAACATAATTTAGAACCTGTTATACTGTTTGATAAAATGCTATAATCAATAACCATGCAAGCGTAGATACGAAGGGGTGAAGAGTTTAAAGTTAGTAAAGAGGCTGGTGAAAATTATTATAAGTATACATGTATATTGTGTAATAATAATAATACTATATTTAAAGTTATCTTTAATAGGATAATATCAAAACTTGCATGAAATAAACATTAAATTATTCTTATTACATATATTATTATTCTGTATTAGATATAATATTCAAAGTTTCTTCAAAAGTAAAAGAAAACTACCATTTGTAATTTGAAAAGTTGTAGGTGAGAAGTTGAGAAGATAGGATATAGAGGGACATTCAATGTATATTTGTACGCAATGATATATTTTTGATACCTAACGAAAAACAATTCTGAGTGAAGTTCGGTTATAAATGTTTAAAAGGCCGTAATGTTTATGATTTTTGTCATAATTTTATATTGAAATTCTTATAAAAAAAATATAATTATTACATTAAACTCAACTTTTTTTGTTGACCACTATGTACAACTTAAAATGGACCTCCTGTTAAATTGTCAAACATTTATTTTTGGTCTAACAATTTTATCCACAGAATACCTACCAAATTAATATTACGTAAAAAACTCTCAAAATTAAAATGTCCGATAGCTTAAAAATGGATCAAATGTTTTGAAAATATTACCATGTCTATAGAAAGCAAATATAAATAACTGTCAAAATTTTAAGTCACTATGAATATTTTTCACTGAATTACAATAAAAAAAAAAACGGACATACTTCGCACGTGGGTGGATCACTGTTGTAGGTGAGAAGTCAGTAAGATAGAGGGGTATTTTAATGTATATCTGTAAGCGACGATTAAACATTGCTATTGAAAAACGATTTTGAGCAGATTTCGGTTAACAATGTTGCTTTAACAACAATATATATGTGTTACATTATGGTAAAATAATTAATATATAATGTAATTACATCATATATGTTCTTTAATAATATTTTTTTAATATTGTCTCTATTTTCCCGTTTTTACTTTTTTTTTCAAATTTTTCAATAATAATAAAATAAAAATCGTATTTTTTTAAGTTTTTTACCAAATCATCAAAAATGAATTGAAATATAAATATTCAGTCCTAATCCTTGTGAGTAATTTATAAAAAAAAAACAGAATTTGATTATCTTTATAATATCTAGAGGTATTACAATAGGTATACTGTCTTTGAGAGAAACCTTGTGTACATACATTTTATACAATATGTCTAATTTAATAAATACAAATATATAAATTATATGTCAGTATACTATCAGTATTATATTTTTAAAATGTATAATTTGAAACATCCAAAAAAAATTGGGTCAGCTGGTATTGAACGTGGAGCCCTTTCATGACCAACCGGCGTTACAACTACTGTGCTACACGCTTAAACACGAAATATTTGAAAACTGTACCGAATTACTTAATTAAACAAACTATTGAAAAACTAAAATTTCAAATCCCTATAAAAACTAATTATTTGACATCGTTATTTAAAAAAAAAATCACGTGGCAGTTACTGCACTTATACCGAAGGTAGATTACCTAATACCTAATATCTAAAATCGTGATCGTGCCTTCAATAAGAGTCAATGTGCATTTTGATAATCGTTGATTGATCAAATATTATAGGTTCTTTGGCTTGTGATTGTGTGAGTCGTGAATCGTGATAACATGCATTCATTGATATTATATTATTAATAAATAGGTTATAAAATTCGAAAGTTTTTTTTTTAAAAAACAATTTTAATATATATCCAAGTATGAAAGTCGTTTATACTTGGAAATACATCTATTCTTATAATCCACGATTTAAGGCAAAAACCTCGATTAAAGATTTATCTTAATACATCTTAATTAAGGTATATCATTAATCGTGGCTAAAACACATTAGCTATTATCAGTAATAGTCCATAGAGTGGTGGTGACGCCATAGAGTATTAGAATACCTAACTATCTAAGTAGGTAGGCACATAGATTATATGTACATAGAATACAATATGCTTTATACATAATATGATTAAAGTTATATATTTAATCGTGATACATAGTTCAGGGTACGGTCTTACACTACATACCCTATCTACTACAACACCACCTACTTTTTCTAGAAATTAACTCCGAATAAACATTTTATTCAATATTTAATTCTTTCAAAATGAATCGGTTATGTGTTTTTGGAATAAGTGGAAATTATAAAGTTAGTAAGTACTATTAGTAGTTTCTAGTTTTATACCAATTTATTCATTTTCCTATTTACAATTTTTCAAAGAAAAAATTCACATTAGAAATATAATTCTATGGGTGTAGTTATGGGAATTGGAAGTTTAGTTCAATCATACATAATAGCCCCCTCAGTATTTTAGGCCAGCTATCTTACTTTAAAAATATAATTCATTAAGTATCTAATATTTGATACGATGTTCAACACTAATATTAATCCAACTTAGAATTCAAGTGGAAATATTGATTGTCAAAAACTGTATTCAAAATGATATTGAATATAATGTCAAAAAATTGTATTCCAAAAACATAGGTACCTACTCATTTACACTTTTTCAAATTTACATAAACTTTTGAAATTATAGCTCTGACCGTTTTTGGTTCTTGGGGATTCTAAATATTGAAAGTGATCAAAACAATCAAGATGAATGGAAACGAAATAAATGTACGAGTATTTTCAATGTATACTATGAAATTAAAAAAAATGGATTTTAGGACTAATCTAACATTGGAACTCGGAACACATAGGAAAATGTTCTTTAGGAAATTGTGTAGAATAATAGATAAAACTGATAAGACTATTGGATAAAATTAATTTTGTTAATTGATGTAATGTTAATTATTAACGTTAGCCATTTTACATATTATTTTTGATACAAAATTTGTACATTGTAAAATTTACTATCGTACCCTAGGCCGAGGTGGATTAATTCACCTTGCTATGGGCGGTACTTTACTGATAAAGTAAAATAATATGATAGTATTCATGATAGTATTAATTAGAAGATATTAAATTAATGCGATGCACCGAAGCTAAAATATATAAACTTGATAGCTTAATAATAATAACTAAATATTTTACTTTTAAACATTAAAAGACCATGTACGGAAATACGTTTTTCCAAGTTGCTAGTTATTGTCGATCCACTTTGTGTAATATAATTCTTAAGAGAAATGCTGGCCACAGTAAATGGTCCAACATAAAACACACCAAAGGAGCAAACGATCTACAAAAATCACTATTGTTCAATAGATTTAATCGCCAAATAAAGTTGGCAATCAGAGGTAAGGATAAAAACCTAGTTTTATTCACAAAAATGTATTATTTCTTTAGAACTATTGTGGTAAATATTATGTTTATGTTTATGATTATCTAGATTTATATTTTTGTTTTTTTCAACTAGTTATTATGCATACTACATAATATATCTACTACTTATCTTCTAATTATTAATTTAAATAGTATGTTATAACATGTTAAATAAATTTGTGTATGAATTTATTTAAACAAGTCACTCCATATCGACCTATTTAAGATTTTGGTATAAGTGTAGTTTAGCTCCTAAGTGATTTTTTTTCCAAAATGTGTGTTTTTGCATACCTTATTTGATGGTACTTTCTAAAAAAGTAGCTCAAACTTTAAATGGAAGTTATGGTTAAAAAACTTCAAAAAGTTCGATTTTTCTAAAATTATGTTTTTGAGTTTAAAATACCAACAATTTATATTTTGAATATTTTTTTTTTAAGTAATGGTAGTAATTATATGCTTAACATTTTGGTGGAATCAGAATTCACCTATCAAACTTACTTTTTATGTCATTGTTAATAAACCGCGTAAAACCTAATTATAATGTTATTTCAACCAATTGAATATTAAAGTAACTCAAAATTGATTTTTTGGACATTAGTTTCATTCAGTGTGAATGAAGTTTTTGGTGAAATTGGTACTAACTCATATTTTTTGGTTTGGAAAAAATAGTGGAAAAATGTCTCTTTTCTTATAAATACATAAACATCACGTTTGGAAAAATATAGTTTATGTAATACTATTTTTTTTTTTTTTTTTTACTTACTGAGGCCAAAATAATTTTAAAAAAAAATTTCCAATGGGCGGAGAGCTAAGGGGCATGGTGCAATTTATACAACGGTTCTAATGTCTAATTATTGTTATACATAAAAAAAAATTGAATAAAGTTTTAAAATTTACTTTTTTTTAATGTTAATTCTTGGAACAATCTCAAGATCTCCATACAAATCTGTTAATGCAATTAACTTTCAAACATAGCTTGAGAGGATGTCTATGAATGCAGTTTAATGTGTCATGTTTGGCAATTTCCATCCAAGACTGCAATTTTTCAATTAATGTCAAAGAAACAGCCCCTTGACTTTTTCGCTCAAATAGCTCATTAATATCAAAAAAGTAATAGTTAGTTCTCATTTTACCAAATACTTCTTCAAGTTATTACACACCAAATGAAAAAAAAAAAATCAATTTTGAGTTACTTTAATATGCAATCGGTTGAAATAACATTATAATTAGGTTTTACGTGGTTTATTAACAATAACATAAAAAGTAAGTTCAATAGGTGAATTCTGATTCCACAAAATGTTAAGCATATAATTATTACCATTACTTAAAAAAAAAAATTCAAAATATAAATTGTTGGTATTTTAAACTCAAAAACATGATTTTAGAAAAATCAAGAATTTTGAAGTTTTTTGACTATAACTTCCAAATGAAGTTTGTACTACTTTTTTTGAAAGTACCATCAAATTAAGCATGTGAAAACACATATTTTGGAAAAAAAAAAATACAAAAAATTGTTTGGGTGCTAAACTGCATTTTGTAGGGAATGTCATGACGTTTTTGTATTATTCAAAATATACAGTTTGATTTAAAAGATACAAGAACCTTTTTTTTTTCTTTTTTAATAGTTCATAATTCAAAAAACACCTACGACATTTCCTCTAAAATATTGTTCTCTATAAATTTAATAATAGGTACTTTTACTCTAAAATCAAAATTAAACTAGTTTTACTTATTCCGCATAAGGATTGTTTTACCCAGTATTTGAACTAAGATGTCAGTAGATGTGGGTATAACATCATCTTAAGAGAGATCTTTTGAAAAGTAATACAATTATTTTAACAGTTCATACATAGGCACACCTTTACAAGCTATTGTAGACAAGATTCAACCTTTTTATTTTTTAGATCAGAATGATCCAAATCCTGAAACAAATTTGAAGTTAGCATCAGTGATTGAAATGGCCAAAAAAAATAGTATGCCAAAAGATACCATCTTGAACGCACTAAAAAAACATGTACGGAAATTATTCAATTATTAATTTATATTTAGATACTACACAGCAATTTTTTAATTTTAACTATTACAGACTTTTATATTACTTTTGAGGTAATACATATAATTATAATACCTATCTATATAGTAGCATTGAAATTTACAAAATGTTTTGGGTATATTGTTATTACACTGTATATTACTAAGTAATGATAGTATGATAGTACATGATACCTCTCTTGCATGACATCCTTTATTTGATAGAACAGTATTTAAAAAGAAAAACTCGGACATACTTCGCATGATGGGTGGGTCACTGTTGTAGGTGAAAGGAAAAAGTATGTATATCTGTACGCAACGATTAACCATTGCTAATGAAAAATGATTCTGAGTGGAGTTTGGTTAATAGTACTTTGTCAACATTATATATGTGAAATAATATGGTATAAAATTACATAATATGCATTATATATTTTCTTAATAATATTTGTTTAATATTGTACCTATTTCACACCAATATGACAGTACAATATGCTACAAATGTTTCGAACATTTTTCCACATCTAAAAAAGGCAAATCTAAGTTTTCTGTCCAAACCTCACGTCTCTACAAATATGTTTAAATGAATCAAAACAAAACAAAAAATTTTAAATGTAAATTTTCCCAATTATTATGAAAACAGCTAAAAGTAAACTAATAAACTGGTAAGAGCCAAATTATATACTGAAAGTACAATATCTAAAAACATTCAAGGGGCTCATCTGATTTTCCTATTATAACCAGTTGGTGTTGCTACTTATTCAGTTCATTACCTTTATCAATAACACCTTTTTCACATAACTTGTCAATTATGAGTTTCAAATTATTCACTCATTTTATTGGTATTCTCTTAGCAGAAATCATTATTTCGGCATTTGCTATATGTATAATATTTTTTTATTTATTTTGATTTTAACCTTATCTAGAAATTGTTCTTAACCAGTAAATGTATCATAATTGTTTTTTCCAAGACTTAAGAAAACAACACACCCGTATTTACTGTCAGATCAACTACGGAACATCATGCAAAAACAATGCTTACACAGACTAAGTAAAACCAGCATAATTTTGATGTTTGAGTAAAATGTACCTATTGTGAAATATATAGAAAAGAATATTTTGAAAGGAATCTCGTCAAATTTTTGTATTATACTAAATATACAGCTCAGTATAAAAGGCACAAAAACTTTTTTTTTAGTTTTTACATAACTACATTTTTTAATAGTTAATAATTCAAAAAACAACTAAGAGATTCCCTCCAAAATATTGTTTTCTATAAATTGCATAATAGGTATTTTTATTTTAAAATCAAAATTAAGCTAATTTTACTTATTCTGAGTAAGTATTATTTTTGTATGTTCCCCGGTAGTTAGACTGAGACAGTAAATGCGAGTGTGGCGTCCTCTTAAGAACTGTATTATAAATATTATAAATTATAATATAGACATGGTCTATGGTCAAATATTTACACTATTTACAATATAAACAAATATTGTCATTATAAAAAACAATAGTTAATGCATTACCATAACCAGAAAATATTTCAGGGGTAGGGGAGACACTAATAATTTTTACTATTAATATGAAAGATAAAATTCACCAACATAACCTAGATTAATTATCAAATTAAAATTTTTTTTATGAATATACATATTAAATATTCATAAAATAGATAACTGGGATGAATGCAGTTACTGTTTTATATATGTAATATTATCACTAAAATAACTTGAGTTTCATTTTTTTTTCCTAATAAAAGGAACGGAAGTGTTCACATTCCACATAAATAGGAACTCTTTCTCGCTTCTCTTTCCTATATTTGAAAAGGAATGCGTTCCAAGCTCCGTTCCTATAAAAGGATTAGGTTAGGTTAGGTTAAGAACCTAACCTAACTGTTCCAGGAACTTCCTTCCCAACACCAATCGTAATATATATATAAAAGTACCAAAACCTTAAAATTATAAATTTGGTAAGTATGAGTTTGTAAGGTTTTTTGTCAACAATAATATTATCTTCATTGATTTTATTATTTTAAAAACACTTAATTTAAATATTTACCAATATGTTAAATTTTTACTTAATCAGCATCACATATCACTAAGTAAAAAAATTGCTGATTAGTATGTATACATCCATCTATAATAAAAATTTAATTTATTTGCATAATATTCACTTACAATAAATACTAAAATTTATTTTTTAGTCAAATAGTAAAGCAGAATCAGTGTGGTTTGAAGTTAAAGGCCCGAGAGGTACCATTTTACTAATTCATGGTTTATCTGAAAATCCAAGATTATTTAAACAAAATTTAAATACTTTGGTCCGAAAATCAAAGTAAGTGTAATTTTTTTAATCTTTTTTTCTAAATCTATATTTTATTAAAATTTGAATGATTTATATGATGTGCATAGTACCCATAGTATTTATCAATGTATTTACCTATTTAAATTAAACTATTAACTTAATATTAAGATGTGTTCAAGACTTTTTGTATTTGTTCTCTACTATTTAAAAGTTAACTTGATAGGCAATGTATTAAATAGGAAATATTTGTATTGAAATTTAATTTTTTTATAACCAAAAATATAATTTCTTTTAATTTTCATTCTATTATAAGTTTAGCATATTGTGATTCTGGTGCCAAGCATTTATTCATTCACAAAGGTATTATTATAGTTAAACCACCTACAGATTTAATAAATGCAGATGAAGAATGTATTGAACATGCTATTAATGCAGGTGCTGAAGAAGTTGAAACTGAAAGTGATGATTTGGAACCTGGCCATTATAAGGTAAATTTTTAAATATTTGAATGCATATTTTAATATAGTAAAACATTTTGCACATCAATTTATTACTTAAATTTAAGTAGATACATGTATAATTAAATGAATAAGTATGAATTCAAAAATATATTTTTCACTCTGTTGAGAATGGACAACATAGAATATGAGGGACATATTATATTATTATTATTTAAGGGAAGGGCCAAAAGGAAAGCCTTGGTATAATATAATATAGGTACTATATGGTATGTATTTATTTATTTTTATTAATGTAAATCAATGCTTATCAATTCTATATTATTATTTTTATTAGTAAACATTTTTTTTTTTTTTTACTTTTTAGTTTATTTGTGAACCAAATAATATGAATAAAGTGCGTAAAAATTTGGAAAAATTTAATTATGACATTGTGCAAGCTGAAGAAGAACATGTAGCCCTAAAAAAAGTATCATTAAGTGAAACAGAATATGAGTATATAGTTAAATTTATAAACAATGTTCGGGGAATACCAGATACTATTGAAGTGTATGATAATATAGCTTAGAGTCTAATAATAAAATGTTTTGTTGATTATGATTAATTAAAATTGTGTTTTATCATTTTTTAATGAAAATTCTTTTATTTCTACACATTTTACTTATATTTATTCTGGTGGTCCTTTTATTCTAATGACATTAAATCACTTTCTACACTCACTAATATTTTCTATCTAAAACTTATAATGAGCTTATTTTAACTTTACATTTTAGTTTGGTAAAAAAATTATATCCACATAGTACTTATCAAATAAAAACTAAGTAAAAGAAAACTTGCAAATATAAAATGCCTATAAATAGTTAAAAATCGTTAACAATTTTTGAAAATTGTACTACGTCGTGAAAACGGAAATATGAAATTTCTGTTAAAATATCAAGTCTCTACGAATGTTTTTCACTGAATCATATCATAAAAATAAAATTGAAAATAAGAAAACCATTATTTTCGTCATACAGTGTGTTCCACCATGTTCGACGGATTTTTCTAGCACTGTTAATATTAAACATTTTTTTTTTTCACTCGGTTTGTCTTCGAGAGAGACAAATTATTATTTATTCACTTTAGAAAATGTTCAAAATAGTAATTTTGTAAAAAATATTATTCTAAAAATTTTAAAGTATCATACATTCATATCAGATTAATAGTTTCTTAATTATATCCGTTGTACTGTTTAAACTGATGTGATAAAACAATAAAGACGTTACCACACACTAACGAAAACAATGTTGTTTAATTGCATCAAATCTGGAAAACCACAACCAATAAGAGGTAGCCTTCGCACAGGTCTGAGAGTATAATCCATACCGGAGCGGCAACTGTACCTAATTCATTTCACGTCTAGTAAACCAAATCTTCAACCTATTACACAACAGAAAAATTGGGTACAATGAAGTCCCCGGAAAAAAAAAAAATCATAATATATTTCGTAATTTTCCCATTTTCCTCCGTTTTTTCAGCTTTTCACATGTGATGAGAAAATCGAAAAATGACCTCCCTAATGAACCACCCCAAGGAAATTTCCTTTTAAAAGGGTCTACATCGTATACATCGGAGTTAGCTTTTTGGTAGAAAAATTATTGTTCACATAAAAATAAATAAACATCTTTGTAAAACCAATATATTTTTCGCTCCACTCAGAATATAAAAATATGAAAACAAATTCTAACTGTTTAAAATAAAACAAAAATCAGCTCTGCTATACTACATTTCTATTTGAATTTCGGTAATTCCATATCTAATATCAAATGAATGTTTCCTTATCTAAGTGTGCTTAATTACAGATGATTGTTTTAATAGAAATGGCAAAAATTAAATAAATAATTATTTTTATTTTATTTTATATTTAATTAAATAAATAAACTTTTAAACTTAAACTTAATTAAATCAAATATAAATATTTTAAATTTTAAATAACCATAAAAATGACTTGATAATTAATACAAATTATAATCTTGTTTACTATTATTTATATTAACAGTGGCAATATTATCTACTATCTACATATGATGTATTAAGTACTGCAGAAAAAAAGTTTTTAATACACAAACAAAATGCAGCTGATGAGAAAATAATGTAAATTAATATAATATTTTAAAGTATATTAATTGTTTTATCTATTGAATGTGTTAAATAGAATTGTATTTTTTTGGCACATATTTTAACAAATTATTCTTCTGAAAAAAATGTTTAGATTTAGATCTATGGTGTGTTACAAAGATCTGTTTCATAAAATTAAAGAATTTCATATTAGAACAGGACATGGAGGTAATGTGAAATTATGAAATACATTACATGATACATATTATGTACTCAGACCATCAATTGAAATTTTTTTTAACAGTGTTTGAAACGTGTAATTGTAAAAAACCAATGAATTACAAACTTGTAATAAAACCTATCACAACTGCAGATTTCAACCAGATGGCAAATATAAATGGATACTAAATTACTAAGATTATACAACAAATTTTGTAATTCTTAGACCATTAGTGAATAAAAGAGCAACTGAAGTCATTAATGAGTTACTCCAAAAATATTACAGCGTAATAATGGCCGCGAATTTGTAAATCTTTTAATCAATGAACTTAAAGATCTTTGGCCAAAATATTATTGTGTATGGTCGCCCTAGACACCCTCAAAGTCAGGGAGTACAGAGAGGTCTAATCAGGATGTAGAACACATGTTATAAGTATGAATGGCTTAATAAATAATAAATCCAAAAAGTGGAGCATTGGATTAAATTTTGTTCAATTCCAAAAAAATAGTTAATTTTACAATTGGACGTAACCCTTATAAAGCTAAGTACATCAAATTTGCTATCTGTTGAAGAAATTAACAATAGAAGAAGACCTCAAACAAAGAAAAATATATAGGTATAGTTTATTAATTATTGTTTAAATCAAATTAAATATCAAATACAAAAATTAATTTAATAGTATGGTTATATAATTTATTGTTTAACAAAAATGTTGTTTTATAATAATTACACACAAAGTGTACAATAGGTGTAGGTATTGTCCATATAATGTATTTTCTTCAAAATTCACAATCTGGACGAATTTCACTATAGATATCTAGTTCATGAAAATAGCAATTTCACTAAGTAGATGTGACATATACATATGGCGTGGAACTAATATTATTGTTATGACAAAGATATGTATGTATTCTATGTACCACTAAACTTCAGGTTAAACCAAAATAATAGCAATTGATTATAAACTAATAAATATAGATATAGATTTATTGATAAATTTCTTTGGGTTTTGCTGGGACATAATCATAATGGCAGTTGTAGCGATTTCATAGTTTATTTGTATAAACTATAAATTGTATAATATTGTTATTAATTAATAAATAATTTACCCTGGGAAGAACAAAACCATTATCAAATGAAGAACTTATAAACATTATAGCATTTAAGGAATGCAGTCTTTCAAATCGTGAAATATCCTAATGGATTTCCACGGTTATCAATAATTTTGTTAAACTTTGCCAAAATTACAATTTAAAAAAGTCTACAGGTCGACCCCAGATATTAACTGATCACGAAAAAAGAGCAATTTTAAGAGTTGCATCAAATTTTGCTTTGTCTGCACGTGGTAATTTCGATCAAAGTGTGAAAACTGGTATTCTGGTACAGACTATTAAAACAAAATAAAAAACCAAAAATGAACTTTTCAAAAAACAAAATGAATTGGGCAAAAAAATTAAGAAATGTAATTATGGACTATACAGACAAAAAATTAAAAATTGCCGTTTGTGATTTGGATCACTTGCATTTCATATAGATTGCTCACCTTCGTATAACAACAAAAATTGTACAATTATTACACTGGACCATTCTATATTAGTGTAGGAATAAACCATAGGCATGTGCAAACTTTTTTCGCAGGGGATGGCAGTTTTATTATATATATTTTTAAAAATAGATGAATTTTTTAACTACCTTCATAAAGACATAAATCAGAATTTGTTTTTTAAAATTATTTTCACCCAACTAGATCTCAAACTATAGCGTATTAAACTGCTCTTCAGAGTAATCTTTTAGTGAGCTAAAACTAATTAAAAGTTATTTGCGGTCAAAGATCACTGGTGATCGAATAAACAGTATTGCTATATTAAACATTGAATCAGACATCACAAAAATTTGAATTGTAAATAAGTATCGTTTTGTAATTTTATTAGTGGATAATAACTAAACCTACTTTATATTAATTCTAAATAATTTGTAAAGATATCAGTATAACTGTATTAGCCGAGCCGTAGTCCGATGTAGTCGTCTATTTGTTGTGCTCCGTTATCGCATTCTTAGTGCGACAAATCGCCGTGAGATTGGAACGTTTATCATCAGTCATTATACAATACATTGATTCTAAATTGCTTTCATAATCTTCACAAGACCGCTGAAGAAACGTAATTTTTAATTAATTTTCATAAACCTTAAGTTTATATATTTATTTTTATCGAACCCACCGTTATCGTTCCGATAACAACCCAGTGCCAGTCTACCTGCCTGCCTTATCGCCACCGAGCTTATCCGCCGTGGTATAACCGTACAGCCGAGTGATGACCGTCGATTAATCGAAATATTACTTTTTTCCTATTCGCATAAAAACTGTATTCGAAAATTTTAAACTCTAATATTGTTAACTGTTCAATGGCCACTTGCCGGCTTTGCTCATTAACAATAAAGCGTAATCAAGGCGACTCTATATCTTGTGCTATTTGTAAAAATATTTTCCGCACGGATTGTGCTTCTTTGAAACCTGACATTGTCGAATACTTCAATAATTCTAAAACCACTTGGTCATGTGCTACCTGCCAGAAAACTACAAAAGAGAAAGCGATTGGGAGTCATCAGGTTACAACTGCTTCTAAAAGTGATTCTCCTGGCTCATTTGATCTTAAAATAATTATCAAAATAATTAGATTCTCTACGTACAGAGCAATCCAAACTTGTCGATATTTTTAATAAACAGGGAGACAAGTTATATTCGTTTGAACTAAGATTCACCGAAATTCTTTCCGAACTTTCTCTAATCAAAAACAAAAAATGTACTCGTCGTAACGATCTACTGAATTTAACCAAGTGCGTTTGAAGCAAATAATTCTCAGAATCCCATATCTAATATTTATGCGTTCTCAGACTTCGCGAACCAACAAGCTAGATCCAAAAATATCATAATTTTCAATACGTGGAAACCAGCTGATAATAATGTTAATAGCTCTGATATTCCGACTGTAAACGTTATTAATGAAAAACTTGGAGTTGACGTCAAACCTATTTCCATTACTATTAAACACCTAAAAACTATACGTTATAATACACATTATACATTTACAACGAATACATAACTATTTATAAATTATATCATTCAATATTCAAATTATAAACTCATAACTCTTCATATCATAATTAATAATGTATTAATACAATAATCAATAATAAAAATTAATTTTTCAAACATTTTGTCAGATAGGTTAGATCTACTGGGCGAAAGCACAAAACTAACAAATGCAAATAAACGCTCAACAGTAGCAGATAAACACAGACTAGTATTATATTTTATATACAGTTTTTTTATAAACGGATAGTTATATTTGTATGGCTAGCGCATCGTAAATAATGAGGAAGAAAAAATGCCTGCATATTACTTCCATCATTTCCAATATCTTAAAAATTTCCTGTAAAGTTTGTAAAGTTTTCAGCTTTACGGTTACACTCATATATCTAGATAGTGGAAGATTCATATTTTAAGTGAACAAAAAATCCAGTTTAATTCTTATCTGTATGAATGGAAGAGTAAAAAGGTATACGGCTGTATACCTATTTTATATTCGGAGATTAATATGTTTTTTAAATTATCTTACAAGTCATAAGTTTATAACATTGTTACGTTTATTTTAAGTTTTGAGTTGTTGTATACGTCACGCAAAGGCTTAACGCATACAACAGATACTTTTCGGTTTCCAAAATCCTCTAGCCGTCAAACAAGCAATTAATGAAACCTGTTATAAAGAAACCTTATCAATTCTCCTTTTGGTGATCACGTTAATGAATACTGCACAAAAGAATTTCTGACTTTAGAATCCTCAGGAATTAATCCTAATTACTCTAAGGCTGCTTCACTCTCGAAATAACTGACCACGTTAACGAGTACTGAATGTTTCGAGGGTGAGGTCTTTTTTCACTTAGACAATGTAGTGCTATTTCTCAACTAACCACGGTAACGAGTACTGGATGAGATATAGGTACGACACCGTCTTTCCTACCTTTCTTTTTAAATTTGGGTTTGTTCGCCATAAAAGACTTTAGAAACGTACACCCGAAAACTTCACTAATAAGAAACGTACGTATGAAAAAAATAAAGAATAACTCGATAAAATCTAAAGAAAGTATCTAGAAAATATAATAAAATAAAACATTAATAATTATAAGTACAAAATAATCGTCGAACGAATAAGCAACCTTCGCAGTTCGTACCACACACACGAGACGAAAAAAGACAACCCCCGGTCTTGTTGTCGCCGACTTAAATAAGCGTCTTGTTTTCTGACACTCAGCATATTTGCATGCGTCCGTGTGAACAAGTCATTTCCTTCTTTTTTACACGGTATATTATTACACAAAAAAACCTTATTATTTAAATTACTTAAATTATTATTAATATTAATCCTATATACCCTTACAACAGAGTGTTCTGCAAATCGAAATCAAATTTTTTGGTATTATTCAGCAAACATTTTTACAATAAAAGTATCTTGTATCTATTGGCAAAATAAGATTCATGCCGAGATAAGAGACGTGCCGGAGTATACATTTTTACTGAGAGTATACAACTCCAATTGTATGCGCTTTCTCAACGATTCATTTTATTATAAACTGATATAAAAATATTTACAACACAATATTTTGGATATTTTGTTATTTTATTTTTAAATTATTTTTATTTTATACAATATTTTGGCCTATCATGTAGTATTTTGGATAATATATTATTTTATTTTTTAATAAACCATACCTAATAGCAATTTAAATATGTGAAATGTAGATTAAATTAATCTTAGGGATGGATACTAAGTTCCTAAATTTTGTTCGATTATTTTACACTTATGTAAGTCTACATATTGGTAATTTCATATATATTTTTAGGTTGGTATACTTGTTTAAAATTACTATGTTTAACAAATAAATTGTAGTTGTACGTGTGTAAAATGTTATTAGTGAAAAAGAAATTGTTTTCATATTATCAAAATAATAATTATTTACAATTTTAAAAAGTGGATTTATCTGGTTCTTACAGGGAGCCCTTCAATTGAGGTGGTCTGCGGTCTATTAAAAATTATCGAGATGGTCCATGGTGGTAAAAAGGTTAGGAAACACTACTCTAATAAGTAATAATTATGCTGTATCTGTGATCAATGTGTCGTGTTATAGAAGGCAATTTATTACCCTTTCCTACTCCTCCGGTCTTAACTTTTAATTGCTATAACTCATAAACGGTAAATCTGATATTAGTGTTATACATATCAACATTTCTAGAAAAATATTTTCTATTCCAATCTCTGTTCAAACGGGGGACAGGGTTCCTTTTGAAAATCAAAAGTATGTATTTATTTAAGATTTTTGGAGTAAGGGTAAAAATTAAAAATGATTTTAAAATAAAGCTTAAATGATTCCATAATGATTAGAAAAAGCAGAAATAAAATTTACTTAAAATCCTCTGAGATAATTGCTGGTTCATGATATAAAAATCACTCTGTGTAGGTACTCTAATAATTACCCTATGTGTGTGATCAATGTTTCGTACGACACATCGATATGTCATACAATGTATAGATACTACGTGTATGTGTATGTGAGAGCAATGGCGTAGCCACGATTTTTTTAGTGGGGTGTTTAGATGCAACTTATCTGTTACTTTATTGTGCACATAATAGAACATACGTAACATATTCTTATAATTTTCTATGCGTAACACAACACATCTTGTAGAAATCTGATGCATAGCAGCATATTTTAAAAATTTTAATTTTTGACATAAATATTTCTAAGGGGGGGGAGGTGTTTGAATATCAAAACACCCTCCCCCCTCCACCTAGCTACATCACTGTTTCTAGAAGTAAGTATAGTGTGATATTTGATCATAGTGGTGATATAGTGGAAAAAATTAATATATTGTATATGGTAGCACATGTGTGTAATATTTCATCGATTGCGAGATGGCGAGGATGCCCGATGTTTCCCGAAGTAGCGACGAGTTTCGAAAAAATGTATAAAAAGTGGGTCGGTAATATTCTGGTAAGATCCTGGTCGTGGAGTAGCTCCCGCACTCACATCCGCACCTGAGCATAATTGTGCAGGATGGGCTTATAGTCATGATCGTGGTTGAACGACTATGTTGTAAGTATAGCACAAGATTTGTGCATAAAAAATATTATAAAAAAATATTTTGAAAAAAAGGGACACGCCCCTAATACATAAAATAAGGGGAAAACGCCCGCACAAGAACAGGATTAAAGCATGATCGAGCACGAGATCGTAGTTGGGCGGCCATGTTATATGTATAGCGCCTGCGCAAGATAGTGGCTTAGAACCGCTCTTTTTATACTACTCACACAGCATAACGATATAAACCAGTGTACCCTAAACTTTTTATCCGTCGGATCCCTTTACAGATAGTAAAAATGATCACGAACCCCCCT
Organism: Cinara cedri; assembly: GCA_902439185.1. NCBI lineage: Eukaryota > Metazoa > Arthropoda > Insecta > Hemiptera > Aphididae > Cinara > Cinara cedri. Next base: position 272,367 of record CABPRJ010001476.1, on the reverse strand, counting down.
TCCCCCTCTTAAATCCTATTATACATCAGTATTTTAGTTTCTATAATACATATTATATAGTATTTTCAATTTACGTTCGCGGACCCCTATTATAGATGATATGCGGGTAACTCGTAATTGTACGTTTAAAATTATGGACAAATTATGATAAATTTCTTTTTACCTAAATCTGATATCACTGCAAAGTGTATATCATTTTTTTTTGGTGGCTAGTGTACTATTATAATGTTTTGAGTACAATTTTTTTTATCGAGAAAATTGTTAACGATCCGTATGATACTAAATCTACGATACACACAAATTTCAATATATCGAAAATCATAGAATTTTTGGCATCCCTACGTGTATATTATAATATACATATATAATCAATGGTGTTAGGTATCTAAAAAAATTTTGGGGTACTTATGCAACTTTTTAAATCAATAGCATTACAATATCAGAGAAGTTGAATAGGTAACATAGTATACAAATTTGAGAACCACTGGACTTTCTTATCAAATATAGTCAGAATGTCAGCGGAACACACGTTGATAATTTGATATTTGTTAAATATTAATGATATATGCACAACTTTTACCAAGTTTTTATTTGAAACTAGAAAGTTTAGAAATCTTTTATCAACAAAATGGAATCATAATTATTTAAATAGTATACAAAATGGCAGATGACACAGATAAAAAAAAACAATTTGGTAATAGATTTTTAAAAAATGAAAATGATGTTTTTAAACACAATGCATGGTAAGAAATGTTTCCATTTATTTCTAACATGAATTTACTTAAACGTTGGTAGAATTATAGTACCTATAATTATGTCATAGGGATAATGTGGAATGGGATGAAACACAAGAAAACAATGCGTTGTTACAAGTATGTGAACATATAAAAACTAAAATGCCTTCAGAAAAAGCAGTTGATTTAGAAAATAATGCAGATCAGTATTGGGATAAATTTTACACTATTCATCAAGAAAAGTATGTGTCTACTTAAATGTTTAAAGTACCTATTGCAAAATTAACAGAATCGCCCAGCACAAATATTACTTTTACTTTTATAAAATATTTTAGAATTATGTTTTCTACTTTTATAACTACCACATCCACATGAGAATCAAATCAATTGAGGTTAATTATTTTTAGCACTTATTATACAGATTTGTTTGCTGCCATCAACTATTTTAAATGTTAATCATATTATAAATTAGGTACATATTTGTTTTAACATTTAAGATGGAGTAAAAAGTAATTTAAGTTGACTCTCAGTTGTCTAACCAATTTATCATATTATGATAATAAAATTGTTTTTATTAATTTTTTTTAAAAATTCCTGATGTGTTGATTTAATAGTTTATATTTTGTTTTTTTTTCAGATTTTTTAAAAACAGGTGTTGGTTATTTACTGAATTTCCTGAAATAACTTCATTACAAAATGATAAATCCAACAGCATATTAGAAGTTGGCTGTGGAGTCGGTAACTCAGTTTTCCCTATATTATCACACAGCGCCAGTAATAATATCCATATCTATTGTTGTGATTTTTCTTCAAATGCTATAAACATATTAAAAGAAAACTCAGAATACAACGAAGAACATTGTACAGCATTTGTATGTGATATAACTAGTGATGATTGGAATTCACCATTTGCCTTGGAAAGTTTAGATGTTATTTTATTGGTTTTTGTTCTTTCAGCCATACAGCCTGAAAAGTAAGGTACAATTTTAATTTGTTTAAAGGTTTCATAATTTTTTTACACATTTTAAATTGATTATTTTTCAGATTGAAACATGTTGTTCGTAAGTTTTATGAGTACTTAAAACCTGGAGGTATAATATTGTTTCGTGATTATGGTAGATATGATATGGCACAGCTCAGGTTTAAAGAAGGAAGATGTATATCAGATAATTACTATAGTAGAGGTGATGGCACGTTGGTGTATTTTTTCACTCAAGGTATAGTTTTATACCTACAATTTTCAGAATATAATTATTATTTCCTATTAGAAACATTAGATTTTAACTGAAGTGAATTTCAAATAAAATAGTAACACTATAGTCTGTTCTATACAAAAGAACGGGCCATGTACTGACCAAAATCAGTTGCCACTGGAGGCAAGAGTTCAGTATGTATGAACAGAAATGGCCCGTTCTCTTGTGGGAAATAACTTTTAAAATTTGGTTTCTTATGAACATATGTATTTATATTTAGCTTTTTATTAGAGTCTATTTAAGTAATATGACTTATTATATTAATAAATTAATTTGTTTTTCTTTAGATGAAGTAAAACAGCTATTTATTAATTCAGGTTTTGAGGAAGTTCAGAATTTAGTTGATCGTCGTATGCAAGTGAATAGAGGTAAACAATTGAAAATGTATCGGGTTTGGATTCAATGTAAATATAGAAAACCTACATTATAATGCAATTATTCAATTATTGTAATATATATTTTGTTAAAATCATTTTGTCATATTGTATTTAAAAATGTCTTATATTAAAATTTCTGAAGTTTTCCTTGTGTTATTATTTTAACTTATAGGCTATTTTATTTTACTTTAAACTTATAATGCCAAAACTGGTAATTGTGAGATTTTATACTATTTTTAAGGACTTTACTTAAGAATATTAATTTTTTTATTTTGTAACAATTCTTTTTAAATATTTTAAAAATGTTAAAATTCTGGAAAACAAGGTAATTTTTTTTATAGTCTCTAACAAAAAAAGAGTACATCTTTTATCTCATGCATGAACATGAGTTTAGAAATGCTCAGTCCATTTATAATGGGTCAATGGCCAATAGCCACTGAGCGGTGAAAATTAAAGTGGTTTGAAGTTCAGCATTTACATTAGATGTTAATGTTCACCGGTCGTAACTGATATATCACTACTTTCTCACAAAATCATATTATATTTGATTTAATCAGCAAATTTGATGTTCACCATTCAGCAGAAAACCCTTATCAACATTGTTACCACTGTCCAATTCAATAATAATGTAGTACTATTGTTTTTTAGGACTCGAGGAAAAAATCCCTGGATCAAACAATATTAGGAAATAATGACCCATTGTAAATTAATACATCAATTACATTGACCAACAAAGGTTTTGTGGTAAATTGATGAATTTTGTATAGAATTTCACTATTGATTCTGAATCTAATCAGATTAGTAAGAGTAAAATTCGAAAATTATATACTTAGTTCAATTCAATTCAATTAAATATATATTTCTTGTTAAATTGAACCAGTTTTCCCGGGGCTCTAAAATTAAGCTTGATATCTAGTTATTTATCAAAACACTAAGCTAAACTTTTCACTATAGATTTTTTTTACGTTTAATTTACAATTACAAATGAATAACCATTTAAAACCTAATTTTTTAAGAATTTTCCTTTTTCAAATAAATCTTTCATAATAATAGTGTCTAGGAATATTATTTAATTGATAATCAATATATATTTACCTACCCAAATAAAACAAGTAATAATTTATGAACTTATGAGTGAAAACAATTTTCCTACAGGTATCGTATGCATTGTTTGTTGTAAACAAATATTTAAATTTGAGTTTACAACTTCATGTGTATTTCACAACTGATTAATGGTTTTTAGATTCTGTAGAATACATTGTTCCTAAATCCTAGACATAAAAAATAAAAAAAAACAAAATAATTTGAACGAAAAATGCTGGATTTTCAATTAACCTATAATTTATTAAAAAGTTTTAACTGAATTTCGTTCAGAATTGTATTTTGTTAGCCACGATTTATTGTTTATCCTACCTCCTTGCAATCCCAGCTTCCAAAGTGACCTATTTAAGAGCAATACTCCCCGGAATCTCGACCCTCTTTTGATCCTGGAAATCCAGGGATTTTCAGAATAAGTATTTAATGTGGTAACATAGAAAAAAATATATACCTATTTTTTTTATACCTAATAATTATTATAAATAAATTTAAACAATAAACATAATATTATATAAAATAGAATATCTTGTGAGTATCAGTGAATGTATGGTTCTACCCGTTCATATATTTTAACACCAAATTTTTTATTTATGTAGCATTTGGGCATATTTGTTATCTATGAGTTTATGCGGACCCGGCTATCACGCCGCCACAGACTCGCCACTTATAATATATCAGGGGTATCTCCAGATCTCGACTATGGGGGGAGATCCATTTTTACTCTTGAATACCACCTTTTTGGTCAACAAAAACTTAAAACCTTTATGTCTGATGTCAATTTCAACTTACACTTAGCTTAGAAGACTGCAGATATATCATATAAATGCAATAAAATAGTACAATTTATATTTTTCATATTAAATAAATAATAATTAAAATAATGATAATATGAATAACAAAAAAAAAAAAATAATAATTAATAAAAGTTATATGATCAAGTCCCAATTATTTTAATTTTAAGAAGCGTTTACAACTGGTTTGATAAACAATATTTTCTATATTAATGTTTTTATTTTGATGAATATTTAAAAGTGATAAGCCAGTTGGCCTCTGCTCAATTTTTTTTTTCCACAAAGTATTTCTTTTAATTAAACTTATGTTAAATTTTCAAGTATTTCTGTTTGGTCTAACAATTGTATTCACAGCGTACCTACCAAATAAAAACTACGTATAAATCCAGCATTAAAATGTCTGAATTACTCAAAAATCGTTGCTTACAGATATAAATTAAATAACCTTGTGTACCCTATTTTCTCAACTTCCCATCTACAACAATGGGCAATGGTCACACCCGTCTACAGCATCGTACTTGTTTATATTTGTCCATTTAGTTGAATAAAATAACTAATAAAAAAAATTAGGAGGGGGATACGTGCCCTGGCAACTACGGCCGAATTTTGATTTTCGGATGCCTGGGGCAAATATTTTTTTGAGGCCCTTAGCAGTAAATAAAATACAAATTTAAAATACCCAATATATGAGTAGTTAAGGAAAACACAAAATGTATAAACTTGCATGTTATAACTATCTACCAAAAATGTGTTAATTTAAAGTTTGAAGTACTGCTGTTTATGTATCAAAAATTTAAAAATTTAATTTAAATATATCAATGTGTTAAGAGTAAAAATAGGTATATTAATCCCATAACATTTTATTTATTTTATTTAACACCTCAAAGAGGTAATATGTACAGAATATAGTATATAATATACTATATAATACATAAATACTTAAAACTATTGAAATATACAATCACTTTGCTTTTTTATTAACATTTTGAAATCAAATCTTTACACTGTTACATGAATAATTTTAAAACCAAAATGACAGACATATTTTGCATGATGGATACAGCCACTGTTGTTGGTGAGAAATTGGAAAGGTAGGATATAGAGGGAAAAATAATTTATATCTATAAGCAACGATAAACCATTGGTTATTAAAAACGATTCAGAGCGAGAGTTCAGTTAATCGAGATGCTTTGTTAACAATATATACGTCATATTATGGTAATATAATTAAATAGGCATTATATATATTTTCTTTAATAATATTTGTTTCTTATTGTACCGATTTTCCTGTTTTTCACATTTGCAGGGAAAATCTAAAAATTATCACTCTAAAGTAGCTCCCCAATCAGATTTCCTTTTAGAAAAAGTGCTATCATTGTAAATCGGATCAAAATTGCTGGTAGAAAAGTTGTCTACAAAAAAAAATTGTAATATTTTGCTAATATATTTCGTAAATTTTCCGTTTTTTTTTCTTTTTCGATTTTCCACATTTGATGAGAAAACTTCTCACTAAAGGGTCTACATCGTATACATCGCGAAGTAAGCTTTATGATATAAAGTGTTTACGAAAAAAAAAAAAAAAATAAACATCTTTGTAAAACCAAACCAATACATTCTTTGCTATATCTATTACTTGAATCTAAAAAGTGAATGTAATTACGTATACACATAACGAAATACATGTATGCGCGTAACAGTCTGAATTGGCTATTAAGTGTTTATTCATTTTAGTCAAAAATAAATCATATTACCACTGGAACGTTTATATCTATATACTAAAATATTTTGTGTTCGGTGGATGTCCTATTGCCATTGTCTATTGTCACGTGCAATCTTGACATATTAAATTGCAGACCGAATCATATAAATACAAATCAATCTTTATTTTTTTTCCATAAATTTCCCAAGTAAAGTAAAAAGTTTTAAATTGTTTAACAGGTCGTCTCATTTTGGATGTGCACTGGGAAAATAGATGAGAGAAGGTAACATGATGGTTGATGTATGCAGATGATATAGTCTTTTTAGGAACAAATTTGTTACAAGTTTGCAATAGGCTTAAGGAATGAAGAGTAGCACTTGAAGGAAAGGGACTAAGGATAAGTAGAAGTAAAACAGAGTATGAAATTTGAAGTAACAGGACAACACAGCTAACGAAAATAAGTGAGTATAGTTAAGGTTAAGTTTTGAGTACCTAGTATCTTTTGTACAAAAGAATTATGATTTTCATGAGAATGTGATACATAGAAACAAATGTGGTTAGATTAAATGGAGAAAAGAGTCAGGTATTTTATGTGACAAAAAAATTCTAATGAGAATTAAAAATTTGTTCTACAAAAGTGTGGTGAGATTGATTATATTGTATCGGTTCGATTGTTGGATGGAATAGCGAGAGAAGATAAGATAAGGAATGAGTACAAAAGAGGTAGTTAAAACTTTGATAATAGATAAAATAGGAGAAAATAGACCAAGATGGTTTGGGCATGTCTCAGGAAAGAGGAATCTGTGAAGCAGTAAAAAAGTATAATCAAAATAAATATAGAAGGAAAGAGGTTTTCACCTCAGACCTAAAAAGAGATGGGACTTAAGTGGAAGTTTAGAATAAGGGAGGTCAACCCTAACTAAATAGTAGGGATGAAAGAGGAGAAATAATTTTATTGATTGTATCAAATTTCACTGTTAAGTAAGTGTTGACAAGACAGTTAATAGTTATTTGATAAGTTAAAATATTTGTACATAAATAAATACTAGTGAATCAGTTTGAACTATTATGTTAAGTTTAATCAACAACAAATTATCTGTAAAATAAATTATGGCTACAGTTAATTTACCTAGTTATGTGTTTTGTGATAGGTATAATAATAAACTTAATGAAATCAATAAAATAAGACTACACTTTATAACACTAAAATTTGCATGAATTGTACTTGTATTATTGTTAACTGTTTAATAATATTGACATGTCCTTTGTCTTTTTTTTTTACATATATAGCCAATAAACAAATTGTTTTCCATTTTTATAAATTTTAATTAAAAAAATATTTAAAATTAATTAAGCATTAATTGAGTACAAGTCAATGTTCTTAAACAGTAACCATACAATTAATAATTAAACATAAAGTTGGAATAAAATACAATAATTAAGGTCTACAATAATTATAATAGTTATGAAATTGGTACAGCTTAAAAAAAGCAATTACAATACAAAATAAACATTTTTTTAACTTTTTTTTAAAACACGCGAGGAGAAAATTTAGTGTAACATGAATTATCACAGTAGTGAGTATAAAACTAGAAATATAATTTACTTATTTTGGTAGTTTAAATATTATTTTGTGCCCAATTGGGGTAAAACTCATTTATAAAATGTGTCTGAAAAGGCACTATGATTCGTATCAAAATTAAGTTCAACCCATTACAAGTTTACTAAAAGCAAAACTATGTAAAAATAATACACATACAAATTAATTTATAAAAAATTAGAATAATTTAATATATCAATTTAATTTATCATAATGAACTATTTATGTTCAATACAAATAATATCCTTATTGCAGCATTTATTTTAAATTTCCAAAATTTAACCTATAATATTTCTAAAGATTTATTAATTAGTGATTAAGATTGGGCTATGTGAATTTTTACTTCTATTTTATACATCTGAATCTAAACCTATTTGTATTATTCTTATATCTTCATTTTGGAGTAGATATGTGTGTAAGTTACATTTAAACTTATTTGGCATGCTATTAATGACACCCTTCCACCGGTTAATCCAAAAAACAAATTAATAAAATTCACAATATTTTAAAGCCAATAAATAATTTGTAGGGGAAAAATAAAAATCACATTAGTTGTCTTATTATTTGTAGATTATAACATGTTACTCAGTTCATTTAATAATAACAATAATAATATAATAAAAATAAAATAATAAATAATAAAAATATGTCACTTTTTGGTTAATTACTCTGTATGACAAGTAAAAACTTTAAGAGTCATAAGCTATTAAATTAATAATATTGGGAGCTTTTCATTACTATTGGAAAAATAAATTCTCAATGCAATATGAAATCAAATTCATTAGTACTGACTTAATCAGTTGACTGAAACTGAAAAAACGTTTAGATTTTATAAAGTTCCTATGAAGTGTGTACAAAAGCGGAAAAAAATTCACGGGTCATCCATTGTGGACATAAACGCACCATCATTTTCCATTGCAGCCATTATTTCGCTAATATAAGATGCTACATCTACACTTTCAGCATCACTACGTTTAATAAATACATGTTCTAGTAGTTTATTGTATTTGGGCCTCTGATTTTCTTCTTTAATTAAACTAGAAAAAACAATTTAAATATACATGAGAGACAAGGTTCAAGATTTATAATATTATTTAATTACCAAGTATTTACGAAATTCACAAAATGTTGAGAAAAATTATTGGACGTTTGCAGACGCGGAGGATCTCCTTGAACGACTTGACACAATTGTTCAAAAACAGAGCTCCATCTAGGATACGGAAACCTTCCAGTGGCAACTTCTACAAGTGTGATGCCCAAAGACCAAACATCTGACCGAACATCATAACCTCCACGGCCACGAACTGGATCAATTCTCTCAGGCTAAAATTTAATTTACTTACATCACATATTCTTTGAAAATAAATACATTCGTCAAAACATACAGCCATATAAGGACGACAACCAGCATCTCTAGTCTTAGCAATAGAATCGACTAATTGACCAGAGATACCAAAATCACATAATTTAATATTGCCTCGAGAATCCAGTAAAATGTTGCTAGGCTTAACGTCTCTATGTATGATTTTCAATTTTTCTTTAAGGTAATTTAGTGCTTTTACGGTCTGAAATAATTAAAAATGTTTAATTGTTTATTTAATATAATAAAAAAAATGGGCATATTATATTTTTTACCGCTACTGTTATTTTTCCTAATATACTTTCTGGTATTCGTTGATCTAACTTCTTATATATGTACTTGTAGAATTTATCCAAAGATGTATCCATGAGTTCCATACAAATCCAACAATCTCCCTAGACACAAAATATTATTATTTTTAAATATTCATTAAAAAAAAAATAAAAAAATAAAAATACTTCTTTGAAAAGAGCTCCGTAAAATTGTACAATATAGGGACATTCATTGGATTTCATCACAACATCTAAGTCCATTAATAATTGTTTTTGTTCATTTTCATCAACAGTAGACCTTATCCTCTAAAAAAAAAAAAAAATTTATAATCAAATGACAAATTATATACATAGAAATATTAATATAATATTTGATTTTAGATGAAACTATAAAATACCTTAACGGCCATTACTGTATCACTACTACGATGCAACATTTTGTTCACGGTTCCAAACCCACCTCGACCAATTTCCCCTAAATCTTGTAAGTCATCAGATGTGAAGTCATAGACCTTTAAAACAAATTAAATGTATTGGTAATAAAAAAAATGTATTAACTAGTAGTCTTTTTAACCTTATTTCCAGAAAGCTGCAATTTTCCAGTGGACTGTATAGTTTGACATATTTTGAGTCTTTCCCTAAAAAAAAAAAAAAAAAATACTAATAAAGATATGTAAATTTAATTTTGAATTATTAGTACATATTCATCATCAATCTAGTAAATGATAATGCTAGTTCAAATGGGTTTGTTATAGCTTAATATTTATTTAGTTTATTATTTATAATAACTCTAAAATAATATATTATTATATTTTAATGGCAAAAATCATTATATAAATTTAGTATTTCATTATATCCAAACATTTTAAATTAGTATACAATTTTTTTAGACTTAAGGAGATGGAAGCGATTATTTTCTGTCTTTGACACACGTGTAACATAGAAATATAGACATGTTCTAATTCCAGCATACTGAACAGTCTAGTGAAGTGAAACAAATTCTGAAAGTAGATTTGAATTATTTGTCAAGTCTTCTTGACATCAACTTTCAAATTTTTTTTTTTAAAATTAGTCCTTTTTTTATTATGACTTATTTTGAGATTCAAGAGGGATAAAATCAAAAATGTGGAAAAATGAACTTCAAGTAGACTCGACAAATAATTCAAATCTGTTTTAAAATGTTTGCTTCACTGCATCAATCGGTACATGCATTTAAATTCTTATGTTACACGTGTGTAAGACAAATACAAACAATCACTGCTTTTGATCCTCTTAACAGATTTTTTGATAATAACAAAATTAACAGAATTGAGGAATATACCAAACTGCTTTAATAGTCAACTAAAATAAATAGTTGGGTAGTCTATTGTATTTTTAAAAAGTAAAAACTAGCACAAATTTTACATTGTATTTATGGAGTAAAAATACTTATATATAACACAAATGATATGTTATTATAACCAATAGGTTATACTTGCTGTAAGCAAAACACTTTTAATTAATTTAGTTTAAAATTATCACCATATTAAAAATATTATAATAATTTAAAATTACATTTTAGATATTGAGTGTAGCAAAGAACCTATTAGTTTTACTTAGATGGTTTACAAAGATAATTTTCTCAGAATACACTTTTTTGGAAAAAAATGATCCATTATTGATTCATGTTGTACCTTAAAAGATGTGGATTTTTTTTGTTTAGTAAAAAATATTTACATAAATTTATTCGTTAAGCATTCAATCACTCAGTATTATGTAAATATAATCTTTGTTATATCAGATTTATTTAATTGTAATACATTTTTTACGTATAATATGTTCAATTAGTAATATTATCAAGGCTCGGAACTATAGACATTTTCATATTTGTTTTAAAAATACATATTTAACTATTGGTTTGATAAAATTGTTTTTTTTTTTTTTTTATATAATAATACCCATGTTAAAAAAATATAAATATATATTATATACAAATAATATATAATTTTGTTAAATTAAATTTTAAGAAAAATGATGATTTATATATTAAATGCCGAAAATTTGGAAAGATAAATTACTCTACAGTATGCAATTTTTAAACTTCATTCAAGAAGACAAAAGTTTGATATAACCTAAATAGGTAAATGACAAACACATTTAAAATAACACTTGTTCCCTTTAAATATTATATTATCAATTATTTTATATATTTTTTTTTAGTTTTTACTGTATATTATACTGCATATTTTGTTTTTTTTTTTAAATATATATATATTTCAATATTTGTAAGCATTTCATTCTGAGCCTTGATAATTATATTAGTTCTAAAATTTGTATTTAATAAGTTACATTTTAAATCTCAAGATTAGTTTCAATATGAAATGATTAGTTATAAAATAAGTAAATAAATCAAAATTAATTGAGTTAATTATTTAATTAATTTAAAATTGTATGGGCTTTATAAACAAATAATATTAGAAAAAACCTTTTATTATTTTGCTTACCGACTTACCGTAATTTAATACGTTCAACGGATCTGTATCTATATGCATAAAAAAAATACTTTTATAATAAAAATTTAATAATAAGCTTTATATTAATGTATTTTGAACAATTATTAATATTTGTGTAAATAATATTTTTTTTATTTAACATAACAATGTTTTTATGATCATTTGAATAAGTTAAAACTATCCCAATTTACCAAGGCTGCAATCCGTAAGCATAGAACTATTTTAGTTATATTATAATTATATGTATGTACATATATATATGTACTATGTGTATAGGTTTATCCTAACATGTATTTTTAAAAACAAAATCATATAAATTTGATTTGTTTAATTACATTAAAATAAAAATTTAATTATATTAACATTTGAAAATATATTGCATTTAGTTTGAAAAAAGCTATCCCAGGATAATGGAGAGAGGTGCAATCAATTTGTATCTGTAAGTAATGATAAACCATTGATTACTAAAAACGATTCTGAGCGGAGTTCAGTTGATAGTGATGCTTTGTCAACAATATATATACCATATTATGGTAAAATCGAAAAAAATGGCCCCCCTAAAGGATCTTCCCAGTCAGATTTGCTTTCAGAAAAGCAAATTTCTATCATTGTAAATTGGAGCAAAATTGCTGGTAGAAAAGTTGTTTACAGAAAAAAAAAATCATAATATTTTACGAATATATTTTGTACATTTTCCTGTTTTTTCTTTGGCTTTTCACATTTGATGAGAAAATCAAAAAATGACCTAAAGTACCACTTAACGAAAATTGTCTACATCATACATTGGAGTAATCTTTCTGGTAGAAAAAGTGTTCACATAAAAAAATACATCTTTGTAAAACCAATACATTCTTTGCTCCACTCAAAATCTAAAATGATTATTTATAAAATTAGTTGAATTAGATTCAATAACAAAATAAATATATGCCACATATGAATAGTTAAATTAAAAAATCATAATGATCATCAATTAAAATTATATATATATATATATATATATAAGTATTTACAAATATGTATAATGTATATTATATGTTAAGAAATACAGTTTTCAACTACTTTTAAATATTTAAATTTCAGATTTTTATTAATTATTTCATATAATTATAAGTCTAAATAACATATAAAAAGTAGGTCTCAGCTCATTAGTTATTGACAAGTTTAATAGCATACATTTGGTGAGAATGTACTCACTTAAATTTATCACCCAGTACATTTTTAAATTTGAATCAATCAATATTCATAAAAGAAAAGAAATTTAAAAATTTTCAATGGTTAAAATATTATTTTTACAGTTAAAATCATCCATATAAAATTAATATTGGTGTGCCTTACTCATTGTAGGTTTCATTATTAGAAAAATAATATGGTCTTGGGATATCTTAGTATGTGGTAGGTTAAAAGAACAAAAATATCACAAAAATGAACGTATAAACAAAGATAATGTTGTTATCTTACGTTTGGCAATAAGTCAATTCACTCTAATATTAAAACCAAGAGTACAAAATTAGTTCTGCTATATTCCACTCCACAAAAGAAGGAACTAGTTTTGCACATGTGACTAATAGTGTTTAATATCTCAAGGCATTATTTTCCCTACTCAAATATTTTGAGTGACAGCATACTGTTCAAATGACTGCGTGAACTTGGACAGTATTTGTTAAGCTACAAATTTCTTCTTTCATAGAATAAAATGTGTACATAAATTTAGTATGCCATTTATTTGTAAGACAGAGATTTCACAACACATTTGAGTGTAGTGTTAACAAATTTAACAAATCTGCAAAGTTATAATAATACATAAGGTATCTGTATATAATAAGTATATAATTGATATTTTTAGTTTTTCAGTATAATTATAATTCAGTAGTAGACACAATGTCATTAATACATGAGTTTTAGATAGGTATACAAAATGCGGGACAAATGTATACAATATTATCACCACAATAATATATTTATATATATATATAAAATATATAATTTAATGATAACAAACAAATTATGTAATACATATAATATAAATATAATTTAAATTGAAAACCTCATGTATTGACCCTTTTATTTTAGACATTAAAATTATAAAATTAATTACACAGAATTAACTTTTAAGTATACATTTCACAAAAAAAAGTATCTCATTTATAAAGTGTAAAATATATGTTACTTATCTAAAATGAATAAAATTAAACCAATAAATTGGCAATTTAATATTAAAAGATTGAACAAAGATACATTTTATTTGAAAAGTATGTTTATGTTATTTATGTTATTAGCTATCTAATACTATTTAACGATGAAGGCCTTAACCTATGCTTCCTTTCCAAGCTCATATCCAATAAAATTGATTCTCCTTCTCTACTCATTAATATTAATTTTAGAGTTCCTTCACATTATAACTGCTCCTTAGTTTCCTTTAATATTACTCATCTTCCTTCTACATAGCATATTGGACAAGTACTGGAATTCCAAACTACATTAAAACTATAAATTATATACTATAGTTGCATGTTTCATGGAGATTAATTTTGAGTTTATATTTATGTTTATAGACTTATACATTTAGACGGAACATACACTCTGAGCACTGAGAGGCGTGGTCAGTCTGAACGGATCTAGAGATAAACTGATATAAAGTCTAGTGCAAAATATAAAATTTTCACTTTGACGACAACCAATTAAAACACTCTATTTATTATCTCATGTGTTTCTGTCCTTGAAATGAAATTCCACCCACCGGAATGTGTTTTTATGTCTAGATGTATAAGTCTATGTTTAAATTACGCCAACAACTCTAAATTTTTTCAGGGCCCCAAAATAGTGTATTAATTAATTATTTTAAGTAACTTATATATTTCTACTTATTGCATGTTTTTCATTATATTTATATATTTAGTAATAAAATATATTCAATGTAAAAATAAGTGATTAACATACCTAGACGACTTTTCACTCATTGCTTCAGTATTAGGCAACCGTACCCTTTGTAAATTTGGTTGTTTTGGTGTCAATCCATTGCATTTACTATCTTCTTCACATCTAAACAATTATTTAAAAAATTTGATAGTTTATATGAAGTTAACATAATATTAAAACATTTTATAAACTTAAAATACATACTTTGTATTCTAAGCACAGAGAGGAATATATTAGTTTTACAATATGTGCTACATGTTTTTTTTGTTTTAGTTACAAATTGTTTTGTCCAAGTAGAAATATTTGTAAATTTTAGATGAGATCTGTTGCTGTACATAGTTCTTTTTTTTTTAAAGAAAGGGAGCCTATTATTACAGTTTTTTTTTTTTTATAAATGTTGGAAGTTCTAATTAAAATGAAAAATCTTAAAAATCACAGCATTTCAAAACATTTTACTTGAACTTCCTTAGATTTATGTTTAGTTGTTAGTAATGATATATTTTTATGTACAGAGAGAAATTAAATAATAAAGTTCATTAAATAATGTACTTTAGTTTACTAATTTTTTTTATACATATGGGTAAATCTAACATTGAAACAAATCTTATTTAATCATAAAGTGTTTTTAGAGAAAAAACAAGTTATTTAAGTTATTTAAACCAAAACTATTTTTACTTAAAAATATGAAAACAATTTCTGTCTATAGGTAGATAAGATAATAGCTTATATTATACAAAATAATTTTTAAGTAAAATTGTAATAATTTACCTTAATGATTGTAGAGTGGGTATTGGAGAATTGAATCCAAATGGGGAACCAGATGGATCTATAGCTAGTTTTAATTGTCTTTTTTTTTCTAAAAATAAATAGATATATACTAAATAAAATGAGTTCCACTAAACTAATAGGTAGTAATATAGATACCTGTTGCCACAACATCTTGGCGCATGCCTAACTGAGGAAGAGATGGTCTTGCTGTACCTAAAAACCAAATAAAATAAAAATGTTTATATAGTGATATAATGACATAGTACTTACAGACATATCTATACAAAAAATGTTTACATAACATTACTTACCAGACGACGAACTTCCATTACTGTCATTGTTAGACATTTTTCTATGAAGAGTATACTGCTAACATACATGGGAATATGTGGTGCGATTTAAAATTGTTAGTCGAATAACTAAAAATTGAAAATACTAAGCAAACAACAAAACCGACTTTTTGCCAATGCTTCTAATACTATAAGTGAACACGACAGGAAAATATTGCAGACATTAACTGATAAAAAAAAAATAGTAGATAATATATTGAAATTTAGTGGATTCTTAAAATATCTTATTTGGCCACACTGAAATCGACATATTTCTTTATCACAATTTGACGTACACATTTATATTTAATAGATAACAATATAACATGTTATAAATTATAAAGATAATTATAAAATTTTTTATAACATTATTATTCAATAAAAAGTTAATTAAGTTCATTGGTTTTCTCTCAAATTTTTGAAATAATCTCATAATTAATATGTCGATTTGTTTATAACATTAAATAACTATGCATATGGATCCTAATTTTGTAAATATTTTGTTAATAATGTAAACATTACCTTTTTGATAATTGTAAAAGATGAATAGTAGTGTAAGTAGTTATTTTGATGTTATATATTAGAAGAAATTCATCAACCTTTCTTAAATTTAATTTTTAGATAGTGCTCAATTTAAATGATGTAAAAAGTTCAGACCATAACACAAAAATGTTGAAAGAACTCCGTCAATCTTTGAGTTCATCTCAAGCGTATCGCATTTCAAATTCCACTATACGCTTTCAAACACATTTTGTTATTCTAGTTTCATTAATTGGTATTCTCTTCTTAGTAGTTTTGTATAATATAACATATACAGCGCCAAAACTTGTTAGTTATGGATTTAATCGGCCATCTGATCAATTTGTGTATAAATTAAACACCAAATCAAACTATCCATTGTCTTCACCAATTCATATTGAAAATGTGGGTATAAAGTACCGTATTGCAATTGTTAGTGACTTAGACAAAGCTTCTAAAAGTCAGACTGAGAAAAACATGTGGTACAGTTACTATAAAAAGGGATATCTTACTTGGTTCTCCAGTAGCAATTCTATAGAACTACTCTGGGATGACAACGAGCCTAAAATATTGAAATCTTCTATATCTATGGGTGGTCGAGGAATGGAACTTTCAGAATTGGTCACATTCAATGGCAAAATTTATTCGTTTGATGATCGAACTGGTATAGTTTATAGTATTGGTAAAGATGACACCGTTTTACCTTGGATTATACTTATGGATGGCAATGGAACTGATTTTAAAGGTGAAATTTGTATTTCATATTACCTATTTGTTGTGTTCATATAAATATTTGTTTAATATTCATATAGGTTCACACTTCTTCCTACTACTTGTGCTATTTGTGTATCTATTCATATGAAATGGTTAATATATATATATTCAAATATATATTGCAATAGGTTTTTTTTTTATAAATTTGTCTTTTTAATAGCCTGAGCTATTATTAAGTAAATAAGTAGATTAAGGTAGAATATATCTTTGAAAACAACTCTGTAGCAGAAAAAGAATAATTTATTTGTTATGATATAACAATCTATAAACAAAAATAAGAACATTATTCTTTAGGGGGTATTTCCCATACTTCTAAAAGTAGGACAACAGTAGACTTCTAAAAATTAATAATTATATTGCATTCCATAGTCCTAGTATGTATATAAGAAAATATTTTGGGGGGAGGGGAGCGAATCCCTCCATTGTATACGTGTCTGCTATAATAATCTAGCTAACATTGTTTTTTCAGGATTTAAAAGCGAATGGGCAACTATACATAACTCAGATTTATATATAGGTAGCATGGGTAAAGAATGGACCACATCATCAGGAGAATTTGTTAATTATAATCCAATGTGGGTAAAAGTAATAAATAAATTTGGTCATGTTACTCATGTTAATTGGACAGACAACTATATTGCCATTCGTAAAGCAGTAAATATACAATTTCCTGGATACATGATACACGAGTCGTGTGCATGGAGTCAAATACATAAACGATGGTTCTTTTTACCGCGTAGAAGTTCAAATAAACGGTATGATGAAAATACCGACGAGTATATGGCTACAAATATATTAATATCAGCTGATGGTAACTTTAACAATATAAAGGTAATTTATTATAATGATATAGTGTTTACGAGTGTATAATATAATCATATTTTAATACAATTTTATTTGTTAAATAGGTGGTACATATTGGTAAAATAGTACCTACCCATGGATATTCTAGTTTTAAATTCCTACCCGGCACAAATGATAAAATTATTGTAGCACTCAAGTCTGAAGAAGTTGGATCTATAACTGCTAGTTACATTACAGCATTTAAAATCGATGGAACAATTATACTGCCAGAAATTAAAGTAGCCAATCATAAATATGAAGGAATAGAATTTATATGACCCATATCAAAATGTTGTGATTTAAATTATTTTCAATAACTTGTTTTTAGTTTATGATATAAACATTTATTATTGCATAATATTACTTATAAAGACTGTTTAAGTTTTTCTATAAATAATAAAAGTTCTTCTTTAGAAAATTCCCAAAAAACCTTTTTAAAAAATTCAGGATTTTCCATGTTTGTTGACCTAGGTCCTTCCTTCAAATGTAATACAACTTGTAGTAACGGTTCTTCAAGTTTGCTTAATGAACTGCTCCCCATTATATACTAAAAAGAAAATTTTTAAATATTTATTGCTCAAATAGATAAATAATTATTTTAAGTACCTACCTAAATTATAACTTCAATTTAATAAAATTTGTATAATATTATACAATTCTATAATTTTATTTCTTACAAATCTACAAATAATTTAATAAGATAAATTAAACCTTATTAACTATAGTACTATATGACAGGTAAAATAAAGTAGTGTATTAGTTACTAAAAAATCAAATATAAAGTTTGTAGGTAAACTAACATGAAACTACAATTATTTTTAATATTTAAGGAATATTAAAGGTTTTCTTAATAAGGAGAAAAAAAATACACTGAGGTCATTAAATGTAAATTCTCATAAATATAATTACTATATTTTTTTATTTTAATAAAAAAAAAAAATTAGAGCAATATTTACATTAGATGTAATAAAACAACGGAAAAATAATTGAATGTACATTTATCTAAAATCTTTGCTCAATTCAATTTCAGCTTTAGGTATTAAACTAATTAATTCATCGACATTCGTTTTGAAATCATCATCAGCCCAATATTCAATAAGTTTTCTCATAATAAGTCCAACTTTCTTTCCAGTCACACCGTGATTTTTGATTATGTTACCTGTAATAGGAAACTTTAATGGTGTCCATTGTTTAAATTCTTCAAGAATTATTCTTTCATTGTTATACATCAATAACTGTGCAATATAGGTTTTCAAAGCATCTTGTTTGGTAGGATTTTGTATAATTTTGATTTTATATTTTTTCACTCTATCTAAAGTCCATTTTTCATGTCTAGACTCAATTAAAAACAGCCCTAAGTCTCTATCAAATACGCGAAACTTCAATCTATTATTAAATTCAATCATATCTTGTGAATCTTTTAAGAATGCTATTAACATTGTAATTGGATTTAATTTTAAACCCTTGCTTCGATTAATAATATTGTCAAACTCATCCACATTAGGTTGTTCAGGAAGACCAATATATGAACCAAGACCTAAATTTAAAATGGTTTTCATAAGTTCTGGGCCAAAAGTCCCTTCCAAAATTTTACTGAGTTCAGACCAAATCCGTTCTCCAGATATTTGTTTTAGTCCACTACCTTTTTCTCGTATTGATTCAAGTATATATTCATCATGAAGATCAGGTGCACTAGCTAAACGGCCATAAAATCTAAAATACCGTAGAATTCTTAAATAATCCTCAGATATACGTTGTTTAGCATCGCCAACAAATCGTATTTGACGTTTCTTCAAGTCTTCATATCCATTAAAATAATCATATACAGTGCCATCCATCCCCAAGAACATGGAATTAACCGTTAAATCTCGACGACCAGCATCTAATTTCCAATCTTTAGTGAATTCAACATCGGCATGACGGCCATCGGTGACAACATCGATTCTCAGTGTAGTAATTTCGAAGTTAACGCCATCAACATGAGAAGTTACAGTTCCATGTTTCAACCCACCTTTATTGACTAGTCTAATATTTTCTTTTTCTAATATTTCTACCATTTCGTCAGGAGTAGCTGTAGTAGCAAAATCCAGATCAGTAGGTGTTTTACCCAAAAGTATATCGCGCACTGCTCCTCCGCATAATCTGACTTCGTATTTGTATTTGTCGAATATATTTAACACCGTGGTAAGTTGAGGAGAGAATATAAAACTATACTGTGAATGTTCGAGTTTCATGATTTCAGGTATTAATCGGGGTTTTAGATTATAATTAACGATGGGATTTACAAAACTAACAGAACGAAAGATATATTGGCGTATTAGAAATCTTTGAAATAAAACCATCATTTGAACAGGAAATGTTTTTAAAAAAATTGCTCATTTTACAATCAACAAAAAAAATCAATAGTTTACCTTCAATTTCCAGTCAAAATCTACTAAGTGCTTATCCAAGTTTTCCATTGCAAAGTTGCAAAGTTAGTTTGTTTTGACCACTGAGTAACAGACACAAATTAATCGTGAAAAAAATTAAATTTTCATAAATTTATCTATGTTTGGATTTTGTATTTCCATATTTGATAATATTATGTTTACATTTAAGATATAGCTTTGTGGATTTAACTTTTTCGAAAGTAGTCAACACTGATCTGATTTTCTAGGTTATAATACTGAATAATAATCGATATTTTTATTATTTATGGAAAATATTAATTAATTGAAGAAAAAGCATGTAACTAATTTATATTTTACTCAAAATAAAATATAAATTGTTTTTATTTAAAAATTTATAATCATATTATATATAATACATTATAATACATTTATAAATAATAAAATAAAATATTTAAAACATCTACTAGTATCGATATCTTATCATACATACGAATGTTCCGATTGTTTTTGATATCACTAAATACGCGTTGCAATTTGTTTTCTTTCCGTCGTTGAACATTTCAGAATATATACTGTTCAAGTCTAAGTGACATATCATTTTTTTTTTCATAACTTATTCGCCAAATTCATCATGGTAAGTATCATTTTATGCAATATAATTAAGTTGCTTTAATTTAATACCTATAATATTACAATCATTGTTCTCTTTAGTCATTGTACTGCATTTTTCTAACCTCCATCCCTTTCTTGCCACATGGTTCATGTTCCAAATCCAAACAACGTTACTCGTTGGTATCTGTTACGAAGAGACTAAATATTTTTTACATTTATACAATATTCCATCAATACTAACTATAATGATTATTCAAATATTGTGGTTAGTGGTCTGACATTTTATTCCTACCTATGGTTAAAATTAATATTGATTTTATCTGAGAATTCTGTAAAATTCAATACTTTAGATGTTATTAGTTTAATTTCAATTAAAATAGTGTCAATTATACAATATTCACTATGATTTGTTATAAATATTATTTTCTTAATTTTTAAACTACTACTAAGCAATTAGTATCTAGCTGTAATTTCTAAGTGGTTAAAAAAGAAAAAACTTAATATTGAATTTAATGATGAATCTTATGTTCTGATCATTTTAATGAATGAATATTAAGGGACGTAATTCTGAAAAAGTACAATGTTAAAATAAATTTAATTTAATGATGAATCTTATGTTCTGATCTTTTTAATGAATGGCTATTAAGGGACGTAATTCTGAAAAAAAAAAAATTGGTTATCTATTTTAAAATTTATTTTGTGTTCTAGTATCAGGATTTAAAATTAAATAACTTTCAAGTAATCTATTATATCGGCTGTTTTTAGCAAAAATGTGTAGATATATATTTAATTTTTTAAAATTGGGTAATGGTTTAACATTTTTTATTTTGTAGCCCCAAGAAATCAAAGAAATCAAAGATTTTCTGCTGAAGGCCAGAAGGAAGGATGCTAAATGTAATTATTTGTTTTATATTCTATACAATTTATATGTTATATTTATGCACTTATTTAATCTAAACTTTAAAATATATTTAAATATATTACACAGTATATTTTGAACTTTTGAATAGTAAAAACAATTTGTTTAAGTAAGAAAGTGACGAATAATAAAATCTTTATTTCATCATTTTAAAGTTTTATTTTTCAATATTATTACCTATTTATTTTTAAATTAAACCAGATTCCTTGTTAAAAATTCTATTAATTAACTAATTTTTTGTTTGAATGTATAGCTGTCAAGATCAAGAAGAACATTGAAAATGTCAAATTCAAGGTTCGTTGTTCTCGATTCCTTTACACCTTAGTCATCACAGACAAAGAAAAGGCAGAGAAACTTAAACAATCACTACCGCCTGGTAAGAAATTAAAATCAATTTTAAATTTGACTGGTTCAAAAATTGATTAAATTTTTTATATTATAGGTCTTCAAGTAAAGGAGATTAAATGTAAAAAAATGAATGTCGATGATAAAGAGAAAAAATGATAAGGTTGCTGTGAATATACATTATAAAATATAATTAAACTTATTTACATGTAAATTGTGTTTTCATTTTTGTCAAATTGCTACCTGAAACTCAAGTATCCCCTACAAAATTAAAAGATACAATTTACTTGTTATATCTAATTTAATTGTTCTAATAATCTATAATAATTGAAATAAGACTAAGTGATGTATAAACTAATTTATATGACTGATTTGAAATTCTAAACCCATGCAGATCTTGGATTATGATTTTAAATTTAAATTTCTGTATCGGTATGTTTCTATTCACACTTGAATTTTGGACTTTCTTTTCTTGTTTATTTCTCTTTTGTTCATAGAAAAATAAATGTGTCAGTTATCACGGCCAACCTCTATGTAATAACCTATTAAGTATTAATTTGACTTTCTTAGGCCTGGAACAATTTTAACTAAATTTGGCACACATATTATGAATTATGATATAGCAAAAATACTATAGAATTAAAATTTTAATTATATAACTAATCAAATCTTAAAGGATAATCTATATATTATGATGTATTACCAAATCTGCAGACTAAAGTATCTTAAAAAAAAAAATAACTACAAGTTGTACATTTTCTTATTATTTTGCATTCTTGCGTATGGCTTTGGTATGAAGATATTAAATTATTCTTTTAAAAAATTAAAATATTATACTTTCACATGTTAAATTGAATTTACTAATATTCATGAAAATGTATTTTTTGATTATCTACTCTTCAAAAAATTACAATATTAAATTTGATAAGATGTTTTAGATGGTCTAAGCTTTACTCGGAGGTGTATACTATTTTCCATTATTATAGAGATTTTTGTTTTTTATATTTTCCCAGTTTTCCATATTGATTTTACGTTTTTGTCCAATAATTAGATGGTCAACATCACTACTGGATAAATTAATATTATTTGTACTTGCCATCATGTAAAAATAATATATTGTTTTATAGTAAAAATATATATAATCGCGATGTCAGTACATTGTACTCATACATAGTATGTTTTAATTATCAACAAATCGCCGGTTACTAAGTTTTTACACAATGATTATGTACGATAAGAGTATTCTGGAATTTATCTGAAATATAATGAGTTAGGTTCATAGTATATTATTCCACAAATAAATGAAATGGGAAAAATTGTTACATATTATGTTATTCCAGCCAACCCTACAATTATTGAATAAAAGGAAGTTCTCTGTTTAGTGTTATTTAAAGCTGCTGTATAAATTAAACAAAATTTAAAATTAATTTACAATTATCATTTGTACAACTTACAGAATTGTCCATTGAAACTATACATTATTATACAAATTAACTCCAAATAAAATCTGAATCTAAATCATTTTATATCATTAAATAATAGATGCTGTGCTTACATTTAATTCATGAGATCATTATTGATTATGTATTATTTCTGAGTAAAATATATTTATTAAATTAAAGTGTCTATTGTTCAAGAGGTTTAAATTATAATGTATCTAGTATCTACTTGTACTACTACATTTGGATAGAACATATCTAAAGGAAAACCATAACTTTAGAAACATCTTAAAATACATTATTATTAAATATTTACTAAGTAAATAACAATATTTTTTTTGCTCCGAGGATTAAGTCTAGAAGTGGCAGCCTGGCCTAATGAAAGTAACGGTATTTAAATTATATCAATTCCATAGAAAATGTAACAAGAAATTATTAAACCAACAAAAACCATAATTTTTATTTTTAACTGAAAGTTTTTCCTGAAATTTATTTTATAAGAAGCAATTTTTCTCAAGCGACTAACAGTACCAGTTGCTCATGATTAATTAGTTACTTTCATTGTGCCGGTGGGATTTCCATGATAATATAACCCATATTTTATAAAACTATTATTATGCAATATTTATTTAAAATCTCATTGCTTTAGTATGACAAGGGCCTAACTAATGACCACACTTAGATCAAGTCACAATCTGCTGTTTGTCTTTCTAACAAGTGATATAGCAACAATTTATTTTTGGATTTCCAATATTACTCTGGTTCTAATAGACTTATGACTAACATTATTTCACCGAATTAAAGATAACATTTAATATGTTTTCAGTGATATTTCAGTGATTATTTCCAATTCACTAATCTATGTGTACTTGAACATTTTAAAGAAATTTGAATATTTGTTTTTTATCATAACATAAAACTTAATAATGAAAATAAAAAAAAAATATTTCTGTGAAAATGTAGTAATTTGATAGTCTTTAATTGGTAAAATAACTTTAGTGTCAAATTAATTGGCCAAAGGACAATTAAAACTGAAAACACAATTTTGCCTGTTAATAATACAGGTTAGGTAGTGAGGTAGAATATTTTACTGTAGGGTCCTAAAACTTAGTTGGTAGATACTTGTAGGGGACAACTTATAGTTTATTACAAGTATTAACAATTTGTACGTATAAATTATAGTAATAAAATATATTATTCAAACACAACAAATAACAAATGTATATTAAACCAAAAACAATTAACATACAAATTATAAGTGTGCTTAAATTTAATCAATTCACAAGTGAAGTATTATAATATTTTTTTTTATATAAATAACATAAAACATAATCAATTATTTAATTAACCTATAGAATGATAGTATCCAATGGCAGTCATTCATATATACATTAAATAATTAAAAAACATTAAGATTAACATTATTTACAAAAGCATTTTTTTTTTTTTTTTTTAATGTATATATATATATTTATATATTAAATAATTCAATTTAAAAAAAAAGTAAATACTTATTTAATACATTTACTATTGTTGAGTTAAAATTACAATAGCCTTTTTGATGGTAAAAAAAGCATAGACAAAAAGTAGAATAAATAAATAAAAGTAATTTCAAATTTAAAATTCTTATAAATAATTGTGAATGATCATTTAAAAAAAGTATAATTAAATTTGTATTGCTCCTAATTAATATACCTATGTAAAAAATGGCTTTGCTTATTAATCAAATACATTTATAATTATTTAGCAGAATTAATGATTTTTGGATCAATTTTAACATACAATTTTTCTTTAGAAAATAGTTTCATACCTAATTGTAACTTATCCAATTCTTTTTCTAAATGTTTACGTTTCTCTTTTATTTTGTATGAATCTGAACTCACAGGTAACATATTCAATTCCAAAATCAGATGACTATAATCTGAAATATATTATACAAACACGTAATATATTTAGAATATAATTATTAATTACAATAATATATTTATAGTGTAACAACTTGCCTTTTTTTATTTTAGCAAGATGGTCTAAACGCTCAAATGTTGGTAATAATATATGGCCAGGGGGACATGCTGGATCATCGAGACCCAATTCGTGACGAATTGCTAATTTTTTTTGCTCTTCCTTTTCATTCTTTTCTTTTAATATTTTCCGATTTTTCAGGTATCTATTAAGAAATAATTATTACAGAAAAACAAAAATAATGTTTTGTATTAAAATTTTTTATTTTTTTTACACATAGTAAACACGGATAATATATAATTAAATTATAAGTTTAAAGAAAACTTGTCAACCAATTGTTTCATAATTAATTTCTATTGTATGTAATAAAAAATAATAAATTCTTAATGGGCATACTTTGGTATTTCTCCAGGCTGATGGTAGCTTATTGCATTTTCTTTAAGTTCTACTAAATTTGGTTGCTTTTTATTTGAATTTTCATCACTTTGTATAGATTTTAAAGTGTCTTTAGATCTAACAATAGAATATTCAGATTCAGAACTATCAGTTTGTATAGCAATAGTATTTGTAATCTTAGTCGGAATAATTTGATTGAAATATAAATTTTCTAATTTTGGATATCTTATGATACTATCTTTAAGAATACTTTCTTCATTGTATGGATTTATTGTTTGTGTACCTATAATAAAATAAATTTGTTACAATTTACTTTTTAATATAAAGATTGTAATTTATTAATATTTATAAAAAAAATCGACATTGAAAAATAACAGTATAAAACAAATCTTAAAAGATAATGTTTTTTTTTTAGCTGACAATAAAATGGCCTTCTATGTATAAAATAATATTTAATTTCAGAAATATTAAGCTCAAAAATCATTATTGTAAGTTACACAATAAATAAAAACATGTGAAAGTATTATGAATTAAATAGAAAATACTACCTTGATCTCTAAAAGCCAACGATACTTTGCAATGACTTGTGGTATTTAATTTTTCTTGGGTAATTTTAGTTTGAGCAAGTGCAGATCGAATTGATTTGATACTAGCATCAATCTTATCTAAATGTACAGATTTTGACTGCTTTTTGGAGTTTTCAGGAATTGAGCTGTTATTTGTTATGCGTCTTAATTTGAGTCCCTTTAAAAATATAAAAATTACAGTTGTTGTGACCTAATTCTGCTTATAAAAGAAAATACACAGATTTCGTTATTACAATATATAATAATGCATATAATTCAATTAATTATATAATTTTTAGTTACCTAATAATATAAAATAAAATGCATCTTGATATATATTTTTAATACCTACCTATTACTTAAACAACATTTTCAACATTCAAAATTAATACTGCATTAAATTCTAAAATATTTTAGATTCTGAGCGAAGTAAAAAATATTGGTTTTATAATGATGTTTTATTTTTTTTCTGTAAACAACTCTTCTCTCAGAAAGTTTGCTCTGATTTTCAAATGAATCACTTTTTTTGAAAGTAAATTTGACTGAGGTGGTACCATACAATGATGAGCATATTATTATCTCAATGGTTTTTTCAAATCTTAAATTTGTTATGGTCTTTCAAAACATGTATAAATGAATTGTGTTCAGTATCGTTTTTTGTTAGCAATGGTTAATTGTTACGTACAGATATACGTTAAATTTTCCCTCTACTTTCCCAACATTTTACCTACAACAGTGGCCCACCCACCGTGGGAAATATGTCAGTTTATTTTTTGATTTATATTTTTCCGAAAATGCACACATTGTAAATTAATTATGATTACAGTTTAATTTAAATTAGATACAAATAATAAAAATTTTCAAATTATCTATAAAATAATAATATTTTTAAAAATATAAAAACTTTTTTGGAATCATGTCTAAAATTTTGCATTTTTCTTATTTATTTCACCATTACTTTTGAGTGTACATTTATTTTTACTCACTTATAATAATATATTTTTTTCTAATTTCTATTTTGTATTACAATACTATTCTGACTACATTGTGAAATTAGGTAAATATAAATCCTATAAACAGTAAATGATCAAACACAATGACTAGTATGTTGCCAGGATACGAATATAAACAAATATAATAGATAGCCAACTAGAATATTATATTCTAGTCACAAATGTCTAATTAAATCTATTACATTAATAAAAGAATAAAATAAACAATTCTTCAATCAATTACCCCTACCAAGGTAAAAATATCATTTTTAATAAATTATATTAGTTTACATTATTATTATTTGTACCCATAGATAGGTAATCTGTTTTTTTATAAATATTTTAGTGAGTTATAAAATCTAGTAAATTTATAAATAAATTATCATATATAGTCTCAAATAGAATACTTAGTACAAGGGTTACCATACATTTGGATTTCAAACACCTGTCCATAATTGGGAAACAAAAGTAAACAAAAAACAAGGCTATATCAGTCCAAAAGTTATATTATGTATCAGATCTATGTGTTACACTCTGTATAAATATAAATGTATAATTTGTAATTTCTATTTTTGTTCATATTTTTCCGAGGACTTCATCCATTATTATTATTGTTGCCATTAAATAAATGATTATAATGTATTATTAAATGCAATCTTACTAATATTATTTCTATTTGTGTGAAAATTTGTTCACGTCATGAACAGTGGTGCACAGTACATTTTTCACAAGGGTATCGGAAATATAAATATCTAGTTACCCACTCACCTCAACCAGTCAAATGTAAGTTAAGGCATCATAAAAATCAATAACAAATTAATACTATTAATATTAAACAAATATACATACAAATAATATCTAAATTCACCTGGCACCAGGCGGCATTCACCAATTTTCTGAGGGGTGTTAGTTGACACCATAGACCCCCTCCCCCCGATGTGCGCCACTGATCATGTAATACTTAGCTCTAGATGACTTGAAAGTTTCTCTGAAGAAAATGACCATATCATTTATTTTCAAACTAGTGCCCGGATTTGGTCTAAAGACATCATGGTAACCCTACCTAGTATTCATATTTAGATGTTCATTCTACACTTATTTATTGTTGCTAAACAAATGATAAATCATTTTTAATATTAGTTAATAATCTAAGATAAGTACTCATTATTTAAATATATACTAAACATATAATCAAAAATAGTGATGATATTATACCTCGTTATTTTTTGACAGTTGAGTAGTTTTTGTTAGTTTAGTAACATACTTCCGATTTTCTAAAATAAAATTCTTTTTGGGCTTGGTTCCACCAACTCCTGTAATAATTAAAAATGAGGAAGAATTATCTATTTATTAAATTGTATGAATGAATCGTTATAGAATTTACTATATTGAATCGGAAAATAATCTCTAATTGAACTCATCGTTTTCGACCGCTTTTGTCCTTCGTTCTGTTAATCTATTGAAAAATGTAAAAACTATAATAGGAATATTAACTTAATTTTCTCAATAAATTGTTGATTGTTATTACATAGTCAATATCACTATAATATCCGTATTCTACTATTCAATATTGATCCGTTAAAATTAATTTTAAAAATTCATCAAACTACGTTTATATTGTAAAGATATCAATATCTCTAATTCATTGTTGTGTTATCATGGTCAAATTCCAAAGAAATTATAACTCCATAATGTAACCGGCAAAATTAATTTTAAAAAATCTCGTTTAACTTGTTATCGATGTACAATATTAATGAATAATATTTTCGTATTTGTGTAATATGTATAAACTATTATTATGTGTGCGTTATTAATTTATTACAGATCTAGATAAGATCTGAACAAAAACCTGTGAGTGACTTTATATAAAAACCTCGGTGTCACATGCAATTTATTAAGATAAACACTAAACACTGGCTTATAAGCTGTTGATATTTCCATAACGGTTTGATGGACTAGTCCCATTTTTACATAACATATTCAAGGTGAATAAATATAAATCCGATAATTATTCAATTTTGTCAGAAATTTGACATGTCCTCTTTCTACAATTAATGAGTCATATATATGATATATCATATTTACATAAAATAATAATATAATAACGAAAAAGTAACTCATAATATATCGTTGAAATTTGTATACTACTAGGAACACCTTCAGTAATACAGTCCGATACAGTGCCGTAGCTAGGGGGCACTAGGGGTACGTCCCCCCCTCTCTAAATCTTTTTTGTTTGCAGTACTGCAGAGCAATTTCTAATGACTTTAATATTATAAACTTTGTCAGAGAATCTTGATAAACTTTTAATGTGGATTATCTCGTCAACGGATTGACGGAAATAAAAAATGCAAACACTCAAATGTTTTTAAACTAAATGTTTAAATGTATTTGTGGATCCTATCGTGAGTAATATTTAAGCGTTTCAGTTTCATCCAGACATGGACAATATTTCTATTTGTGGGTTCGCAGACGATACTATAATAATAGGTAAAAATATGGAAAACGCAGCAGCTCTAGTCGATATGGTGGTCGATAATCACAGTTGCCACACGGTAATTCCTTATCGCAACAGTGGTTTATTGAATAGGTATTAATTGTTTTCACACTTAATTTCTAGAAATTAAAACGGTTATTATTAAGAAACTATTCATCGAATATGAATGTGTGATACATTAAAATTTTTAGAATGATCTCTTTTACAAAATGGCTATTTTGAAAATTTTGTAAAGTGAATAATTAAAAAATTATTTTTTTGCGTGTTTAGGGAATGAAAATAAAAAATTTAATTTCTTTTCAAATCGATGTCTTCCTCGAAAACAAACCAATTGATAAAAAAAAAAAAATTGAATATTAATAGCTCTAGAAAACTCCGTCGAACATGGTGGGACACACTGTATATATTGTTAACAAAGCAACACCATCAATTGAACTTCGCTCAGAATCATTTTTCGTTAGCAATGGTTTATCGTTACCTACAGATATACATTAAATTTCCGTCTGTATCTTACTTTTCCAACTTCCCATCTACAAAAGTGGCTGCACTCATATTTATCAATACAAGAATGTTGGCGAGGTTGGTTGGTCAAACAAATTTTATACTCGTCATAGTGCATTTTTTATAGTTCGGTGCCATATGCCTAGTTGAATGTGACACCGGACATGCCATCGTATATTTATACTTATTTATATTTATATTTGTTAGAAGTATTATAATTTAATACATTTATTATATTGTCCGACAGTTTGCGTATCCTTATCCCTTATCCATACCGGTGATACGGCGAACAGTCGCATTTATTTGCAAGTCCACCAGCTCAAAGTTAACGAATTGTTTATTTATTTCATTTTTGGTTCACATAAGAAGGGGTGCCCAATATCAAATCAGTGCCAAAAGCAGTGACGATCAATAATGAACCGTCGCCGTCGCCGAAAATCGGTATTTTGTGAAACACTATTGCTACTGTGCATAAGAAAGTACTGAGAATAAAGAATCGTTGAAGATTAACGTACCACCGAAAAAGCCGATGAAGGTAATGAAGAGCGCGGTGGCGTCGGTGAAGACGTCCTCCTTGTCCGTCGTTATGAAACGTTTTGCTCAGCCTTCGGCCACCAAACTCCGTGATGATCCTTCGGAAAACAGACGTGACGTGCAAAAATTAAATTAGCTGGTTAGGTAAGGTTTTAGATAGTATGTAAATTGATGTCAGATAATATAAAATAAATAAAAATTGTGTTATTGGCGTAGCGCCGAATTGATCAGTTACCAAAATGGACGTCGTCGAATTGACATTTCGTCGAATCACTTGCGCCGTACCGTTCTAAATCCGTTCTTCTCAGTTTGCAGTTTCCAATCTCTCTAGGTCTTGTATGCCATTTATCCAACGCTTCTTCGGTCTCTCTGTCGGCCTCTTCTGTTTGCCGTTCCATAATTTTGCTCTACCTTAATTACGTGTTTTACGTATCTGAACCGTTTTAGTCTTAGTCATTTCACGTAACTTGTTATTACGGGTATTTTTGTCATTTCCTTTATCTTTTCGTCTCGTCGTCGTAAATAAAATTCAATTGGCAAATATTTAGATTGGAATAAATTTGGATTCAAGAATTTTTAAATATTCGATTAAAATTATTTAATTATTTATGAATCGATCATATAAACTTATTAAAATGTAATGAAATATTTTTATTATTAACTAGAGTGTGGTTCTAAATGATAATCCGATTTTAGATAAATGTATGCGTTATTGTTCGTACTACCGCCGAATTTTTAAGTGTCAATCAAAAGTGTACAGTTCTGAACGGTCGACCCTTTAAGAATACTTACTAAACAATAAAAAAAACTAAAAAGTGTGCAGGAAATGACTAATGGAAAATGTGAAGTTATTAACGACACTCAGGTATGCTAACCTGCAGTTATGTTTATTGAGCCATTGAATTTGAAATTTTTTGGTATGATCTATTCGTAAACATAATCAAAAATGTAACAAAATAATACATACTTCGCACGATGGGTGAGCTACTGTTGTAGGTGAGAATTTGAGATGTAGAGGATAAATTTAATGTATATCTGTACGGAACGATCAACCATAGCTAACGAAAAAACGATTCTGAGTGGAGTTCGGTTAATAGTATTGCTTTCAAATTTTGATATTAAAATTATTTATAAAAAAAAATTCTATATTGCACTCAATTTTAGACTCTGAGTGGACCTAAAAAGCTTATGGTTTTACTAAGATATTTATTTTTTTTATCTGTGGACAACTTTTTTATCAGAAATATTGTTCCGATTTACTATGATAACAATTTTTCTGAAAGAAAATCGGACTGGTGAGGTACTTTAAAGAGGTCATTTTTCCATTTTTCTAGAAGTTTTCCCAACAAATTAGAAAAATGCCACTATGCAAGTAAAATTACCAATACTACACATTCACTTGAATTTTCTTATCATATTCTTTTATTTCATTCAATACGTTTGTAATAGTTATAAACTCAAAGAATTTGTTATATATAAACTTTTTATCTCGAAATTTAATAATTTAATATAATTAGATAGGTATGTTAAGTTCATAAAACAATGAAACTACTTTCTTAGACTATTATTCAATTTACCACGGGCATGGGAAGTCATGATCAAATTTAATCAAAATTGATTTTTATAATCGAGGAAAAAGTGAGGGAATGTTAGCTACGTTAAAATTATCGATAATTTTTCTTTTTTTCAAAAAATAAGAGGATTTAGGAAAAAAAACCAAAAGCTATAGCTGTTGCAGAGTGTAAATTTCGTCCTTCGTTTAATGGTAATACAATGATTGTATTATTATTGTATTGCACGCTCGACGTAGTCGATTCGGTGAGGTTTGTGCGCACTGACGTATAGAATGGCGCACTGATATGTGCGGGGACTAAATATATAATAACAAAAAATATTCCAGCAGCGCTAAAACATACCACGGACATTTATCATATTATATTAATATAATATTCGGTGTAGATACTGCATATAAACTGGCGATAATATAGACAATAGTACGGTTATAGCGAGGGAGAACGGAATAACTTTTAATAAAATACGTTCTATTGTTAGCGGTCTTTCGGTTCATCGAGCACCGCGGAGGGCGTCGTAAAAATAATATAAACGGCTTGTGTGTGCGAGCGTTATAATAACTGATATTACTGAATTTCTACTATTCCTCTCCTATTGTATAGTATACAATACTGTATGGGATTATGGGAGCCGATACGCATTAAGTGCATTACCGAGCGAATCGGAAATGAAAAACCGCATTATAATATACGTAGTTATAATATTTTACTGACACTAGCCACGATATTTCGGTTCAGATTTTTTATGAAATGTGCGAGCGCTCGTTTATTAGGTATGTACCACGATATAGGTAGGCTCAGTGGCACATCCAGGGTCTTTCAAACGGGAAGTGGTTTTCAAATGGATTGGACCAGTGTTTCTTAAACTGTGTTCCACGGAACCCTAGGGTTCCTAAATCATTTAAGGGCGAAATTTTTTTTTTTTTTTAGAACACCATTTCGAATTAAAATATCGATTACTCGGTGAATTTGGCCACTTAAAATTACTTACATAAAGGTGGCCACACAGTACGGTTTTATTTGTCCGTGTACGGTGTACGGTGTAGTTCGAACAACGTTCTCCGATAGTGTGTGGGCAATAAAACGGATGAAAAACACCGTACATGGAAACGGAATGATATCAAATGAGTTTGATTTTCTGTCCATGTTCGGTGTTCGAAATGAATAAAACCGAAGGTGTGTGTCCACATGCGTTGTTCGAACTAAAACCGTACAGTTTTAAAAACTGAAACACAACAAAATCTCATTTTAATTTAAATTTTAAATTTAATTGAATGCAACTAAGTATATATATATATAATTATAAATATAACTAAATAAATAAATGTAAACAATTATAATGGAATTTAGCCTAGAGTATTATTGATTAGAATATTTTCATATTGCCATATCGTTAACATATCTAAAATATGCTTTGATATATGGATTATAAATTTCGTTGTTGATAATATTATTGGTTTCAAATAAACTTGACGGCATAATATGCAGAACTGTGTACCATATATTCTAACCTAACACCTTTAACTAGGTAACTAGAATGTTGCGATCTTTAGAAAAACTGAGAAAAAATAAATATAGTGTGTGGTCGATTTCGTTGTTCGGTGATTGTTTTTAAAAAA
Organism: Cinara cedri; assembly: GCA_902439185.1. Classification (NCBI taxonomy): domain Eukaryota; kingdom Metazoa; phylum Arthropoda; class Insecta; order Hemiptera; family Aphididae; genus Cinara; species Cinara cedri. Next base: position 238,199 of record CABPRJ010001476.1, on the reverse strand, counting down.
CGGTCCGTTTTGTTCGAACACCGTACAACGATACAAAATGGATAGTGTGTGTCGTTCATCGGTGTACGAACTATAAATGTTCGAACTACACCGTACACCGTATACGGACAAATAAAACCGTAGTGTGGGCCACCTTAAGAGATATTTTTACAAAGATTAATGAACTTGATTTCACCCTTCAGGACAAACAAGTATATGTATTTACTCTTTACCAACAAATTCTTGCTTTCAAGAAAATGTTGTTTTTGAAAATTTGAATTCGTTCCAACGAGTTTGATTTTTTCTAACAATAAAAGGCTTTTTAGAAGAGGAAATGGTTGAAATAGAAGAGATATTTACTGAAGAAATTATTATTCGGCACCTGAATGGTTTGAATGAAGCTTTTAATCAGTCCAAATCAACTAAATTAATCCAAATTTACAATACGTTAAATATCAAAATGAAAATTGTGGATTAAAAACACCTTTATTGTCAATAAGTGACCTTCGACTATGCCAATAAAAAAAATATTATTAAAGTTCTATTGAAATGACATCTGATTCATCATTGCAAGAGAAATTTAAGCTAATGAGAATTTTGGTGTAGCTTAAAATCTGAATATTCAGTTTTTCAACAGTCTATTATAGGCCACGCTAACACTTTTACCATTTGCAACCACTTATACGTGTGAAACAGAGTTCTTAATTTATGTATCGATAATAACGAAATACTGCAACAAACTTGATGTCGAACCTGATATGAGACTTCAATGTTCATCCATAAAGCCTTGGTAATATTAAGTATATCTGTAACAATAATGTGATTGAAATCATTCATCTCATTAAAATAAAAATTTAAAAGTCCGATTCGTCTGTTATTTTAAGAACTTTTAGTTAATTTTTAATTAAATACATAATAATATCATTATTTGAAGTAATTGTGATTTTTGTTGCAAATGATCTTTACATAGAATGTTGCATTATAACTATTGAAACAAAGTACGAGTTCTACGATAAATACGGACATTAAAAATAGTTTCAGTGATAAAAAACATTAAGAAACGCCGGGCTAGACAGTAAAATTTAAATGACATCTATAATAATGTAAGCAAAATATGTCAAAATCTATTAAGGATAGTGAGGTTATTACTACTGAGGTTATTTTGACAAGTCAGTAGGTATATAATTGGGTAGTACCTACTATTTTTTGTACTTGGTTGATTTATATAGTGCAGTGTAAAAGTAAAAAGATTATTATTTTATTAGTGTAACAGTTATACATTTGCAATGCTGAATAGAATAGGGCGGAGGTAGAAGTTTCTTAGCCTTCCTGTCAAGCCTCTGTCAGTATATTATTTATTGATTTATTTTTATTCTTTCAAAAATATAATGAGCCCCGCTGAACATGGTCGTGTGGGGGCCCATGAGATCTTAATCTAACATAATTGTAATCCATAATATATTATTCTATTAAATAGAATAGAACTTTACAAAATACACAAATACATATCGATTCTAGAAGACGAGAATATTACAGAGAAATTAAAAATAAATACGGCTAATACGCCACATTTTAAATATTAAGACTTATAGTTAATAAGCCTTACAATGACGTCTGACCAAAGCACAGAATAAAAAAACAATAAAATATGGTTTGTTGACAACTAAAAATATCGTCCAGGGGCTCAAAGTTGTTAGACGAAAATAGCATACAACTATTAAGACTATCAGACGATCAGATATCCATACTCCCATTAATAAATACCTAGTTGGATAGAGAATCTCAACGACACAGATAACAACATTCTTAGAAAAAGATTAGCGTACCTACAGTTTAGATCCTTTAATACCGTATGTGCAACTATTGGCCATATCTCTTTCTACTATTGTTGGTATTATACACATTAGGAAACCATCAATTATAATAGGCAGGGTATGGTGGACGGGCAGTACTTGTACAATTTTACTAATATTAAGTCTATGAGCGAAAAGCCTGGATGACGTCGAAATATCTATTTCGAGGTCCCGATACTCGATATAATATAATATGATATGCGTGAGCGTATTTTCCCCCGTCGTCGATCGGAAACCCGTCTAAATCATCGTACTTATATTATAGCCAAGGATTCGGGCGCCACGGGGTTTGGCGCCAGAACGTTCCGTCGCGATCATATTCGATAAAAACCTATACGCACTTATGTATAATATAATACGTTTTTGTCTCTCCCACCTATATGTATATAATAGTACAAATATTTTAAAATTATTTTTTTTTTTTATGTATATATATATATATATAATACTACACGTATTCACCAATTTCGTCACAGAACGAATCTATTCAATAATGTTCTCAATTTTTTTTCCTACATTATATTGTTGTACCTATTCTTTGGAATGAGCGCTTATAATAAACATGCAATAATACATTATAATAATAATATGTTCCCTTTATCAATTTTGTACGATCAAATATTATTTGTTTGGTTTTTTTTTTTTTTTTTTGTAAAATATATATTAATCGAAAATAAAACAACAAAGCAAAGACTTATACCGTTATGGGTGTGCTACTGTTTTAAGACGAAAGCTATAGCCTGACTTGTTTCCTATTTGGAATTTATTAAGAAAACTACAAGGAAAATCAAAGCACTAAGTTAGCGATAACTGATAACAAATAGAACAATGGAAGTTCTTATAAAGTTTTTAATCGGAGCGAAAGTTTTTCGGAAGAAAAGTTATTTATAGGCATTGGAAAAAAAAAAAAAGCAAATCATTGAAAAAACAAACACGTTCCTCGTTTTACTCAGAATATAAAATGATCGCGCTTATGAATTATAAATTAATTACATGTACCTATAGTGATTTATCTATAAGTAGTATAAAATATATATATCTGTATATATAGGATGATAGATTCAATATTAGATTCTATTGACGTTATCGAAGTATACTGTGCTATACTTAAAATGGTATGCATCTATACTTTGAAATAAAATATAAATTTACATAGATTTCGAACTTTTTGAAAATACACTAAGATAAAGTAAAAATCGCGGCATTTTAACTATTTTTACGCGGTTTTTCGTTGAAATTGATTTAATATAATGGTTACGTGCAGATATAAATTAAATTACTTTATAGGTATATTCTCATCTACAACAGCTAGTGGTACACCCACGCATTATCGGTATAAGCTCTTGAGAAAAAAAAAAATGATTAATTGTTAGTGCCTTTTTTTATTCAGAGAATTAATTTCAATCTCGCGAACTTGTATAATTAACATTGCATAGTAATATATTATCTGGTAAACGGACCAAGCGTGCGTGCGCGTGTGTTTCTGATGTGCTCTCGCCTATGTGCGTGTATAGTGGTATAATATAAGCCATCTGGGTTTAAATACATACTTATATAGGTATCATATAATATAATATATACGATGCAATTTTCGGGCTGTGCAATCCTGCAGCAGTCCCTCTTGCACAATGTGAGAAGTCGTAAATGTCAGCTTGTCGGGGTATTATCCGGAATGGTCGTAAATTAAGAGCGGAACATACTAAGGGGAGGTACCTGCGGGACAGAAAAAAAAAAAAAAAAAAAAAA
>CABPRJ010001476.1:192868-234462 GCA_902439185.1 Cinara cedri | reverse complement strand
AAAAAAAAAAAAAAAAAAAAAAAAAAAGCCCCGAGACTTTTATACGCCGCACGTTTCCGATCGTTTTCCGTACTGTCAGCTGGTCAAATTATTCAACGGGAATCTAAAAAGTAATCCTCTTTTCAATTTTATTTTACCGTGAAAAGTTTAGATTATTAAATTAAACCTATAATATATTTTTTTTTTTATAAACGGTATTTATTAGCTACCTATATATATTATAAAATGTAAAAAAAAAGTAGGCATTATACTTTTAGATTTTGTGAATAGACGCAAACAGCGGCGGAGGGCTTGGAGAGGTTTAAATCTCTAAAATTCAGCCAAGTCTTCCAAAATCAAGTCCTTATCAAGTAAATAGGTACTAAGTATATACATATAACATATTATATAAATCAGTATTATGGAGTGTTATTAGTGTGTTATCTTCCCCTCCCATTCATGTTTGGGCTATTTGCGTTTGTGGTTCTGAGTGTAACGGAGGATTAGTTTCACTACTGTATTCTGAGCGAAACGTGGAATTTATTTATTTACTATGAATACCATTGTGATGTAGCCTGTCGCAACGATATAGGTCTAAATAAATAAAAATGTGGAAAATCTAAAATTAAAAAATCTCATAATCAAAAATAATGTTCAGATTGTTTTTGGTATTACGTACATGTATTAGGTGTCTATATTCTACTACAATGGTTCAATTTATTTTCAGTCCATTGTTTTATTATTATTAATTTACTTTACACTAGACTTTATTCTTGGTAATCTGCCTTGAACTAAAATTACACGGTTTTAATCAATGTACAATACTAAAATAATAAATTAATGAGTGGAAAATAAAATACACGGGTATACTTACTGGAATTTAATTTAGGTATTACGAAGAGCGTATGAAACTATAGTTTTATTACAAATTAAATACCTATAATAATAAAAGGAACTGTTTATTTTTTATTGTTTATATGTTTAATATTTATAAACTTCTTGAAGGTGAGATTTTTTAATAGGAAAGAGGGGCTAATTATAGTAAATAAGAATTATATATAAATTAAAGCCCCGAGACAACAGAAAAAACATGCAATTAAAAGACTAAAATGAGCAGAAACATGCAAACCTATATTTTTGATGTATTTGACCGTCTGATTTAAGTTCAGAATATTTTTCAATCCAACACTTTATTTTAGAAGAATGACTGATACATATTTTCGGACTTTCAAATTAAAATATAATTTGTAAAGTATTTGGTATTCGTCAAAAAAACTCTAACATATAATATTGTATACTACCGTGACGGTTGTAAATAATATTGACTGATAGACTGTACCTACTGGAAGGGGCATAGTTTGTTTGTTGGGTGGGGGGATTTAGTTGGCTACAGCCCCTCCGAAATTTTAAGAAAATTAAATTTAGCCTTAAAATTTTTTTTCATTGGTTTTGTTAACCTTCTTAACCCAACTTTTTCACCAGCAATTCGGCTCCGATTCACAACGGTAGCACTTTTTCTGAAAGGAAAATTCTGTCCGGGGAGGAACTCCTCGTGCCCCATTTAAATCCGTCGCTCTGCCCGCACTACCGAACGGCCGCGTGGCGCGACGGTTTCTCGCCGTCGTCCGCGCCGCGTTCGCCGGACGGCTCACCGGCGCGGAGGGGATAGAGCGCGGCAGACCGCCGCGCCGCATGGGCTCCTGGTACGCGATCGTCCGACTTAGCCCACAGTCCGTAAACCACGCGGCCGGCTAAACGGGTTAATCGGATTGACCTCCTTTCGGGCGCCGACCCCGCGCGGATTAACCGGCCGGCACGGAGTCGAACTGACCGATATCCAACAGGGTCCCATGCGAGCCGACGCGGCGGCAAACGCGCCCGGTAATGTTATCCGCCGACTCGCTCAGCGTGCGTAATACCACCGTGTCAATAATAATAATATGCCGATAGGCGTGTTTTGGCGATAAATCTGATTACGTCCACTATCGGTTATTATGCGGTTGTATGCGATTTCGGTCAACGGTTATAGATTCGCGAAAACGACACGTCTACGGTTATCGCGAATAACGTATTAATTGATAATGTCTACTGTAAAAGTACCGGCTAGATGTCTATTACTAGACTACTTTATCAGTAACCAAACATCAGATAAACCGTTTATTTCGTTCGGTTATGATATTTCAGTAACCTCCCCCGCACAGCAAAAAAAAAAAATATTTCTATAATATGAACAAAATATTTTTAGGAACATTTTGTATAATTGTCAAAGTATTTTCGATTATTGTTTAACAATGGTGTAAATGTCATCGAAATATTTTTCGCCCAAATAGTTCATGTTTGGAAAATATTTTAGAATAACATTCGTCAAACATTTTACTCTCATATTTCTAAAACGTTTAATTTTTATATTTTCTTGGAAACATTACACAAATATTTAGAAAACACTTTTTATAAATTATACAACAAAACATTATTTATAAAATATCATCATTTCCCAAATGCTGTGTGGACTATAATCAAATTGACAAAACAAAATAAGTTTTTACAATTTGACCGAACAGAGAAATGCGATTTGGCTGATAACATTCCAATTATGAGTATTAATCCGTGAAATTAATGTTAAACAATGCGAAATTGCTGTAGGTATAAAATAATATTTCCGATAGAAATAAATTAAAAGTTTGTTTTCCTTTCGGTGTATAAGTTAGCGTTTCAAATGTTACGGCCTTTGCCAAGTAGGCTAAAAACATAGGTAAGTATACTTTTTTTTTTATTAAACTATTAATAAAGCTACTAATTTATGGACAGTTTTATCGACCTAAAAATGTTTGCTTAAAAACAAATCATATTACTAATATACAATTTTTTTTTTTTGAATCTGCACGGAATCTGCAATGTATGTATAATCAAATAATAATAAGTAATGTAACAAAAAAAAAAAAAATGAGTTGTGCTTGTGCCACCGTTGTAGGTGTGAAAGGGGGAAGGTAGGGTACATAATGTTATTTGATTTATATTTATGTATGCACAAATCAAGGATAAACCATTGCTAACAAAAAAATATTCGGAATAAAGTTTGGATATACCCTTATTTTGTTTTGAAAGGCCGTAATATTTACGATTTTTACCAAAGTTTGATATTAAAAATCTTATATATATACAAAAAAAAATTACATTACACTCAACTTTTTTTCGACCGCTAAGTACAACTTATAATGAATTTCTTACAGTTATATTTTCAAGCAATTCTATTTGGTCAATAAATGCAACAAAAAAGGTCTCTTGTCGTTTTTTTTGATTGGAGCAAGATTTCTGCTAGAAAAATTGTTTACAGGTACAAAAAAAATACACTCACATCATATAGTAAAACCAATAGATCTCTTGTTATTCTCAGAATTTAAAAATAGATAGAGATATGCCATAAACATATAGATAAGTGTATAGATAGAAAACTGGGGAAGAGGTAGGCTAATGAAAAAGTGACCAGAATTCTATGATGGTTTATGTAGCGTAGGTGAGGAAATGGTTAGGGGAAGTTACGGTGTTATACAGGGTACCTCGCAAAAATATTCCCATTGTGATATATCGGAAGATATTATTTATTGGAATTTTATTGCTGACAAAAGCAGCTGTATAAAATCTCACGTTATTTTTTGTCGCTCTTATTATTAGAGGTAAAACCTACATTTGATTTTGAATCAGCGACCTATATTGGAAATTCCATACAAAGATGGAGTACGTTTAAATACTAAAATATATATTGGTGTTGAAATTTTTGATTTCCGTTGACGAGTTATTCCACTTTTAAGTTTTGGGTTTTTTATGAGACTTGTCGTGTTGTTCTGTGCAGTGTGAGCTATTCTTTTCTGATTGGCTCCAATTAGCATAGTAAATGTTGTAGCAATTCACTTCAACCAGTGTGATCGTGTCTATCTACAAGACGTTATCGCGGTAGTAGAACGTATTAAACTCATGGCCATTTGATTAGTGCTGAATATATTTTATCAGTCAACTATTTCATAATATCATTATACGAAAAAATATAGGTAATCCGAAAAAATTCAATTTCACATGACGTGAGATGGCACCACAGTGATCATGAACCCCGCTTAGGTTGTGTTGAGCCCTACAAATCAGATGTAGTAGGCGAATATATCTTGGGGGGGGTGTTTTCAACGTGCACATAAACAATTTTAGTCGATAATAATAGTTATACGATCGACGCATGCGTATTATTAAAACATATGTATATAAATAAACGTATCTACACATTATATCTATACAGCTAGTCGTTTTTGGATTCCGCGGTGAAACGCTCTGACGAGCAGCTATGTATTACAGTGTAATACCATTACCATGTACGAGTATATAACAGTACTTGTAGGTTATTATGTGGTATACGATGTCATAATGTTTGCATACCATTATGGACGGACGAAGTATACCTATCTGTATGCATACACATTATACTTGCATATACCTACCTATATTTTTTTTAAAACGACATCATTGAATTTTGACAATAGGTAATAATTTAAATGTGTTTTAACAACAACAACAACAACACCACCACGTCGTCGGGGACGTATCATTAGAATAACGATTATAATTAGGTATACCAACAAACCATCATAATATACCTATCTACCTACCTACCCATACCACGCAGCGATTCCTCTATAATAAAAAAAACGCGTTTCCATACTTATTATTCGTGTAGGTATATTAAAATGTATATGTATTCTGCCTGTATAATAACATAATATAATATTATTCATTCGTTGGCCCACGAGTTGTATGCACGCCACGGATGGACGAAGTCTTTTAAATGCATGTGGACCATGAAGTACATACTTGTATTATTACGTTCCGTATAATACGGGAAAACTAGAACGACTATTATTGTGTGGTTAAACTGTATTCTTATGTTCCTGAATTCATCAGTATCAGGGGTGGCATCATTGATAACAACCATATCTAGAACAACACAGCCATATTAGATGTCACTGGTGCCATCACGGATGAATAAAGAAATATAAGGTCTATTGTGGAGGATTTGGTTTTTTGTCTGTGGGTGGGAGCACTGGGAGCCAATTATGGCCCCTCTCTCACTTTGTTTCGTTGGTTAAACCTGTAATATTCCTTCGTCATCACGGCACCGATTCATACACACTTCCCCGTCTGTCATTTCCCTGTAACCACTTTCCCGGTGCGACATTTCCCCGTCCATATTATATTTATATTATCTTGTAAGAACAATATAATAAATTTAAAAAATATATTAACAAATTTAATGTATACCTAGATCACGTGAATATAACATAAAATGCCTTCATCTAAATAACGATGAAAGAGAAACCATAGGGAAAAAGAGACTATATTCCGGATATTGAATAAAAATGTACCGGACAGACCGTCAGGTCTAGCAGACTTTTAATTACGCAACGTGGAAATCTCATCAAGAATATCTTTGAACAGAAAAAAAAAAACAGTTTAAGTCAAATTGTGGAATATTGAGGCCAATTAAGTCAACATTGCTCCGTTAAACGGAGTGAACAGAGTTAAAAAATGAAGAAAATAAGTCGGCAGTTTATATTATATATATTTTATTTACGTGATCTATAGATTACATTTTTGTATTAATTTCATTATTTTTACAAGATAATATAAATATAATATGGACGGGGAAATGTCTTACTGGGAAATGGCAGACAGAGAAGTGAACCGATACGCTTTGTACCACATAATTATATACATATTTATGATTTGCATTTTTCAACTTTTGAAAAAATTGGAGGAGGGGAGATCTATTTTCTACGATTTAAAAATGAACGTTCGTTCTTTCGTTCGTGATTTACAGATTCAAAAACTACCAAATCAATTGTTACCAAATTTTGCACACAAATGCCTTAAGATTCGAAGAGATTTTGTATCATAGACGCAAATAGGAGGGGGGAGGACTCGGGAGAAACCCACTAAAAAAAGATTTTTTCAAAATTTAACCACTAAAGAATGGAAAGAAAATGAAAACAAAGCATTTTTAAAAAAAATGTACGGGTAACAATAGTTAACTATAATAATTATTGCTTCAATGATACAAATAAGGATGATAACAGTGAGTCACGGGAAAACACCTTTTATTTTGTTGTCCCAAGTTTGTATTTTTGAATTCATTTTGAACTTTTATAATAATATTGTTATAGAATTTATGATTTATAGTTCACCTATAATTTAAGTATTTTACACAACAATCTATATTATATTACGAGCATGCACATGTGGAGGGATTTGTGATAATTGTTAATAACTATCTATATAAAATATTAACTTTAAATTGGTTAATTTCAACTTTATCGTCGTTTTCATTGAGCGTATATAAACGATTTTATGTGTCAGCTAATCGTAATATTATAATATTCGTAATTCGAGTAAAACGTAAATGTTTAAAAATTATATGCATGAAAGTTACAATTTATAAGAATAAAATATTGTTAGCGAATGAATTGTCTATGATAATATTTATCGTTAGATTTGAAAAAAAAAAATTGTCCCTTCTACTTAAAAATAACGCAAATTTTCTGTTAATATTGAAAGGTTTCATAAGGGATCCAAAAGAGATATTATTTTGTGTTCACCATAATGAATAAAAACATTTTTTTTTTCATTTAACGAATTTTTAACAATATTAAAAAACAAAACGCGGAAGAAAAACGAAATAAGAATTTCCAAACAATAAAATAATCCAAACCAATGTTATTATGAACAACATGTAGGTATGATATTAAGTGCATTCGAAAATCCATCGTAGCCAAACTTTCAAAAATATTTTTATTTCAATGTATTTTATGTATTGTATATAAAATTACTCTAGAAATCAGTAAAAAAAATTACCTTTTTTTTTTAACCACTAATTACAAGTAATGATGAATTTCGTTTTAAGTTTCCAAGCATTTATTTTCAGGCAAACAATTTTGCCTACATAAAACCAAATAAAAATTAAATACAACTGAACCATTTCAAATGTTCATGCTTTGTTGACAGTTTAGGAAACGACGACAATTCCCAGGAAACGATAGTAATTTTTAATGCGGTAAAAAAATGCCTATAAGAAAAGAAACAATACACTAGTGGTTAAGAAAATCGAAAATGATATAAAACTATTATAACTATTATAATGCCTTTATACTTTTGCCGTTTTTCCCAATTATTAAGAACCGCTAAATGACCTTAGCGTTGTATATCCGCATAAAATAATAGTCATCGTAGACAGTGGTTGACTTGGGAAAAAACTAGTTCTAAAATTAATTTGTTAAAGTTTTAAAACCCAGAATTTAAAATTTGTACTCACATAAAATAAGATTAACTTAATGAAAACACGTACGTATTTACAAATAAATAAATATAATAATTTGTAGTCTTTTTTATTCGTTTTAAATATAAATGATTATCAAATAAAAAATGAAAATGAACACCTAAAAACAATTAAGCCTATAGAGTAGATGAGATTTCAGCTGAAATATTGAAATACACAGACGTATTATACGTTGTACAATTGTTTGTAATTTATCATAACATAAATAATAATAATGCTAAACTGGTAAACGACTTTTGAGTATGGAATAAATAATCTAAATTTCGTATGCGCGCGTCCGCGTTATAGTCTCGTTTATTATTATAGAGAGCGTAGTACTAGATGGCGCCACGTTAATCGAAATACATCACGAACGTTTATTGTTCCGTTCAAAATATTACATTGAGTTTGTGGCAGTATCGACTTTCATGCTGTATAATATTTAAAATTTAATTTTTGATTATTTGTATTATAAAATATTCTACTATAAAGTCCTATATGCTTTTCAGCATTAACAATTAATGCACTAATAAAATAAAAATAACTGAAGAATATTATATGCACTATTTATTCAACTAACTACAAATAATTGTACTGCATAATTTTTTCCTTTACAAAACATTTATTTGTTTTTTACTTTAGCCCTCCCCCCCATTGATTAACCCACTGTTTGCATTATTATTGATATCGTTAAACATACATTTGTCGATGTGTATTACCTGTTAAACCTGCTGAGCTACTCAAACGTAAAAAAAAAAAAATTTGTTATTTCATTTTAACTTTAAATACGTTTGAAACCAACTATAGGCGTTGAATTTTCGTAAGTACATTATAAACCTACGTCATATTACGAGTATTATAATAATGACACACGCCATAATTTGCTAGCAGATAAAATTGCTTCCAAGTATACACATTTGAATTCTAAATAAATCCAATTACATATATGGTTATTAATGTGTCAGAAGGATTAAAATTATACGACTAAAATAAACTAAATATATATTCTATACATTTAATATCGATAAGAGTTGATTTTCGGGAACATGATGTCACATGGTGCAAATGCGTACCTATATAGAGTGATAGTGGGTTTTAGTTTTTTAGAGATGCTTATAATAATAAGATCGTGATTATAAATTATAATATTATAATAGTCATGATCTATACGAAAAATAATTAGCGCGTGAAGACTACGATGACTCACAATTTTAATTTTATAATTTACGATAATGTAATAATATTGTTTTATCATTCGATCAATCCGTAACTATAATATTATTATATTTTTAACGTTACAGTCATGTTACGAAAATCTATATGTATTAAAAGAAAAATTACTAAACATTTTATGAGTAATTTATTATTTAAATACCACGTTAAAAGAGATGTTTTATTAATTTTAGTTTCAGAGCGGAGTGAGGTATTTATTGGTTTTACAATGATGTTTATTTTATTTTTTTCTGTAAATAACTTTTCTACCAGAAATGTCGCCCCGATTTTCAAGTGTAGCACTTTTCCTGAAAGGAAATTTCACTGGGATAGTACATAAGAACAGTAATATTTTTATTTTCCTAGAGGTTTTCAAAATAAATGGAAAAAACCGTGAAAAAACGTAGGAAAACGGGACAATTTGCGAAATGTATTATTTTCAAATCGTTAATATTACAGCCTTTCAAAACATGTATAATCGAACTCCACTCAGAATCGTTTCACGTCAGAAAAAATTAATCGTTTCGTATAGATATACACTAAATTTCCCCCTTTATTTTCCTAACTTCTCATCTACAATAGCTCACTCATCATACGAAGTATGACTGTATTTTCTTTTTCTTTTATCCTTTTATAAAGTAACTTCTCCTCGATAATTTTAATGTAAGAAAAATTGTTTACGTTAATTCTTTATTCCTTATATAAAAAAAATTCAGAATAAATAAAAAACCAATGTGTTTTTATTGGAAAACTTTACCGTATTACAAGAAGACGAAAAGATTGTGCTGGGAAGCTCCAAATGTCCGTTTGTTTTTATATTTATTGTTACATTGAAAACAATTTTCATCTTCTAGCTCCTAAACAGTAGTAACAATATTTAACGGTAGGTAATTCACAAATCAAAATATTAATAATAATAATAAAAATCAACACGTTTTAGCATATTGCTTCTATTTGCTACAACAAAGTAAAAACTTGTATTTCAGTACAATCAATAAGTCTGATTGTCGATTTATACTATTTTGTTCGGTATTTAAATTATGCACTCTTAAAAAAAATATGTGTTGCGATAAAGGATATCACCAATGAGCAGTGGCGGATCCAGGTGAGGGCTTAAGGTTTTGTTCCCCTCTCCAGATCTCTTCAACAGTCTCTTTTTACTTACACACATATTTTAAATTGTATAACGCATTATAATTAATTACACAATATCTATTTTGGAAACCATTGAGAAACGGGAATTTGAAATAATTTTGCTTCTAAAAATATGCGCAGATTAGATTTTGTGTTATAGAAGTTATTTTAAAATAAACTAATTAAATTATATTATAGAATAATTATTATAGATAATACCTACCTAATTAACATAAACGATTCCTAATCCAACCATAATAAAATTAATAACATTCTCTTAATAACTATTTATTTTATATTTTTAGGAACACGTGTACTAGAACATTATAATGCAATTATGGCATAGAAGTAATTTTTTTAGGAGGTCCCTCCAAAATTCAACCGTAGATCCGCCATTGCCAATAAGTAGGTACTCTATAGGTACAATTTATTCCGATTCGTTTACAAAATTATTATCGGGTAGGAATATTTTAATAAACATTTTTTTTTTGCCATTCTGCCACAAATTTTTGCAGTACCTAATTAATGTTTGCACCTGCAGTCGTCAGTAAGTATACATACATACAGATAAGTTCATAATCCGTATTCGAGGGAGTTAGATTTGAAATACGCGAAAGAACTGCAGTGTATAATAATGTATAATTCTTGTGCATACGGTGTACACTGTACAGTGCGCTATTTGAACAGCAAGTCTATTTTACTTTATACAATAAAATGTAAGTACACATGTGACAACCTATAGTCGAATTTTGTAATGAATTTTGTATGTTATGGATCGCATATATGATGTATACACATCACAATACCATTAATTACTATATTATAATATTATGATACACAAGACACAATATCAAATGTGTGATTTCTTTGTATAGGTAAACGAATTTACAAAATAATGCGGTGCCACTCCTTTTTTTATAATGTCATAATACGAATACGAGTGGGTGTATTATTATGATGTACAATGTATAACATCGGCGTACGCGCTATATAAACGTAGGTATGTTTTAGTGTGTGTAGGTATAATACAATATACGATATCCTTTAATATATTTTTCATTGACTGTATTATACAGGGCGATCAATGTAATGCGAGACACACGTTTTATCAGAAAGTTTCAACGTTTGTTCGGAAAATGTATAAGAAAAAAGCAGATTTAAAATATTAGGTACCTACCTCCGAATTGTACCCTTTTTTTTGTCATCCTCGTATTGGGAGGGGTGGATGAAACCACTTAAATATTTTAATTTTCAATCGGCGACCTATTTTATAATATCCATAAATAGATGAAGTTTTAGTTTTTGGAGTTGAAAATGTTTAATTTCCATCAAATAGACTTTACCTCCAAACATAAGGGTATAATAACGGTAATGTAACATTTTGGACCTGTTTGTTTTCTGAAACAAGTTAGTTTATACTTTTCGAGATAATGAGCAGCTTATGTTATGTTGATCACTCTGTATATACCTACTATATGGCGTAGTTTTTAAGCTATAGAACGCGTGAACAAAACATATTAATACCATTTAAGTAATCGTATAGAGTTTTTAAACTTCTGCAGAAATCTGCATACAGGTAGAACTGATATGGTACGTGCAAATTTACAAGTTTTATAATTATCGAACGTCTAATCTTAAACGGTTGATATATCCATGTTTAAAATACACTAAAAATTAATATTAACATTGAGTATTTAATCTGCCGAGGACAGCATCGAATTATTTTAGTGAAGAAATCCGATAACAAATAGTAAGATTCAAATAGGGCAGTAGAAAATGTCAAAAATACAATCACGTAACATGTTCACACATTTAAAAGTATATTGGTATACAATTTAGTTATATAATAATATTAATTGTAGGACTTGATATTTATCTAAAAAATCCAATCACCATTAATTGTAATTATTGAGTACTTACTTTTGCCTCATCATATTGTTTTAGAATTTTTGGAATCGGTAATGTTTTTATGCCACATATGAAATTTTCTTAGGGGGAATTTTAGGCTGCAGTAGAGAGAAATTCTTAAAACAAGTATCGATTTTGAAGATAATGATCCAATGTGTTTTAGTTTTTAAAAATTCGTGTACAGAATAAGTGCTTTTTAATAGTAATAGTTTCATTGCGATAATAATATTTTATACATATATTCGTATTTTAAAAAGTAAATAGTTTACAATACTGCTGTACCCCTATAAGCTCAAGTCTGTGTCCTAGGGGAGCAGTTAAATATTAAATTATTAACAATTCTAAGAAAGATAAAAAAACACACACACACACACACACACACACATATGTACACCATAGTAAAACCAATAGATCCTTCGCTACGCTCCGTATTTAAAACAAATGTTTTATAATAATAATACCAATTTAAAATAATAATGTAACTGACTTATACGTCGGCAAAATGGGAGCCGGTGACGTGGGAATGAACCATGTATTATAGGCAGGTATGCTTACTGAAATACACTTAAAATAGAACCAAAAGCACGAGTTGACAATTTGGTTAAATATACGCATGAAGTATAATATGCCTTTGGTTTATTCATAATATACGTATAAGTATGTATTTGACAATTTATGTTCATTGTTCGTACATAAAAATAAATAAATTTTATTTCATTTATTATTATTTTTTTTAATTGACGATTTATGATTAGTTGTATACACATATACATTTAGAATATATAGCTATATACCTACCTACTGAAAATGACATTGAAACGTTTAATGTAACATTTAAAAGTAGGTATTGCAAGTTGCCATTAAATTATGTATATTTATACAAATAGGAAAAAAAAAAAACGTCTTGTAAAAATATTGATTATTGTAATAATTCTGTTTTATGAATAGACATCACGGTATTATTAAGAAGCTTACGTGTTACTATAAAATTAAATTTTTTTTTTTACAACATCAGACAAATTTATTGTTGCGTTGAGATATTTGCAAGGTCGATAATCAATATAATACATAGATAGTAGTATTGTTATTATATGCATTTTTTTGCATCTCAAGTGCAACGATGTAGGTAGTTAAGAATAATTTATGTCTTATTTTAGTTTGAATCGGGAAGAAAAAAAAACCAGATTTAGGCATGCTTGAGTGTGACGAATTATTGCTTTCACAACACCTAATTATTACAAAATATTTGAACATCTGATCTTAAAGCATTATTTGTTTTCAACAGTGTTTGTACTTTGACATAATCTCAAGTGTATATGCTGCTAAACCTAATCTTATGTTTGACCAATAATTGAATAGTATATTTAATATTCATATTTAAAATATTATGAAAGTAGAATTTGATAGAACTATAGCAACGTTCAAAAAAACGTACACTTTAAAAATATGTAACATCAACCTGAACATCAAGCATTTTTTATTTTGTTCAGAAACAAAATCTCGCGTATCGTTTGTCATAAAAACAGTATTGCGACCAGACATTGTGGTTTTTTTTTTGTGAACTTTTCTGTATAGGTAAACTACTAATCGAAAAGTTAAAACGAAATCGAAAAATAAACGATTATGCGTATAGAGTTGTTAATTTAACCGGTAGATTATTTATAATTTTTGAATATCTGTACAATATCTGCGTACGAAACTAATTTAATAAAAGCGCATAAAATCGGCTGTATGTAAAAAAAAAAAAGGGCGCCAATAAATTTTTCAACTAGTTATTTTCACATCGAAATGGCTATTTTCTTAATAATGGTATATCATTAATGATCATATCACCATACTCCGTGACACTTTTCGGATAATTTACCGCGTTGACAGTGTTGCCAAGTTAAATGTTGAAATAGCTGGTAGGTACATCATTAAACAAACGCTGTTTTACACGTGAGAACACAATATAGAAGCGAGGGAGTTTGCCAAACCCAGGTCTATGATAGGTGCGCGGATCAACAATATTATCGATAACGCTGCGAATTGTCAATTGGTTGCGTCTTTTTTCCCAGCAGTCCTAATATTTCTGAATCGCAATATCGATAGTCTAATCCCCGACAATATTATCCTATCTCCAAAACGGCAACTGTTCGAGAGGAGCGAAAAACGTTGTATATCGACGAAAAGTCTTAACCAAAAAACGACAACAATTCTATACCGAGACGAGGAGACGGAGATGAGACTTTTTCTAATCTATACGTATAGTGGATAACATTATTATCGTTGGTACGATTTCGGGCCGGGCTGTCGTATTTTACACTCCGTTTTCTTCTTATTACTATTGTTTACAGGCTTTGTTCCGTTGTCCAAGACGGTGGTTTTTTTTTTTCGATTGTTTCTCGGCGAATCCGTTACGGCGTAACGTGCGGCCTGTCCATACGCGGAGACCGCGCGTACGTCGGCCGCAAGACGCGCAAAACGCGGCCGCGCGGAAGCATCTGAGCCAAAGTCGATCGCGCGGATCGGTCGCCGCCGGTCGGCCGGGCCCGTTGCCCGTACCAGATTGAACGCGCGGCTCGGTAAACTGACCTTGGCCGTCGAATCCAATGTCAAGGCTGCACTTCGCTCCGTCCGCCGCCGTCGCGCTCCGTCCGCCCCTATATTGTTATTAACACTATACACTGTCCGTCGTTCGTCACGGATCGATCAACACAGTGGACGGAGAAAAAAAAAAAACCGAGAATATTCCTCCACCGCGCCGCCGCCGCTCGCAACGCGTCCAATCGCAAGACGGCGTGCGCGCATAGCCCAACAGAGAAATTGTGTACGCGCGCCGCGGACGGACGGTGTCGCGGCGAGCGGGTTAGCGAGGGGGCGGGGAGCCGTTGTTGCGCGTGTGACGGCGAGGGTCGGGCGCGGGCGACGGGCGGACGGGCGGACGGAGGAGATCCCGAACAACACAATGGCACAATACTATAGTTTGTGATTAGAATACGTTATATTATTATTAAAATATCCGTGTTTGTATGCGCGCGAGAAAGAGAAAATAAAATGGTAAAACGTGTACGCCGCGGTGTCCATTAATACGCGTGCATTTATTACGCGGCGCATTGTGTTACGCGTTACGGTCGCGAATCGAAGAGGAAACGAAAGAGCGCACAATAATAATAATATTGTAATCGTATCGTTATCACGACTGCATGGCTGTCCCGCGCGGCTTTGCCCGTGTCGGTATTGAACGAAAACCCGCGTGAAAACAAAACGAGAATAAAAAAAAAAAAATAACACGCGTATACATAAACGCGATTTTGGCGCTTTAGGGCCGTGTCTGTTTTGACGGAGTATCGAAGTTTCAAGCGCTAACGATCCAACAACGCGCCGAGTAAACCGGTTTCTACGGCAACTACTGTCCGTCGTGCGTATCCTCCGCGGATCCTTCTACGGACTTGTTACGCATTTTGCTGTCTGTTTGATTTCGTTTGATTTCCATCCGCATCACCAAGGTGACCCGCGAAACAACGAAAACAATTCGATTTTCGTACTACTAAAAATACCGGTAACCACCCCGTGTCAACCACTCGCTGTCTCGATCCTTTAGGGTTTGAATACGGGCGGAGTGAGGGTTGGGGACGGTAGTGTCCGTATGTTATTCAATGGTCTAGAACTACATTTATGCAAATTTTCAACTCAATCCGTTCAGTATTTCGGTTTAACAAACATAATATTATACCCGTGATCCATCCATCTAAACAGACAATCGCATTTCTGTACTAATATTAGTAGGATTTTGGGTTTTTTTTTTTTTTTTTCGAGATTTCGGAAATGCTATTTTTGTAAAGTTCGTGCAAAATGCGTGGCTATCTCGTACACGATGATTTATTAATGGTGTTGTGATAAATTCGCGATAGTAAACCGTATCTAGTACAAACGTATACCAGTATGTTTTAACTCGGGATTTTTTGTAGTAAAGCGGAGGTAATTGATATGCACACTTCGAGTCGAAAACTTAACTCAACCAAAATTACCCGCGATAGTATCGACTAACGTTTACTTTTTTAAAAAAATACGATTTTTGAACGAATTGAAAACGTACGATTATAAAAGCGTAGACATTTTTCTATTGTTTTTTGAAGAAACTATTATACTAAATTATTATTAAACTATTATTAACTATTATACTATATAATTATTATTAATTAACAATAAGGTTTATTATACGTTTAATATTTTTTGAAAAGTCGATAAAAAAACAAATAATTTTCCCATATTTCAAGCATTTGTGAAGTTGTGAGAAAGTTGATTCTCGTTTCCATTTAAAAATTAATTTTAATTTTTGAAAATGATTTAATCGTTATCTTGTTTTATTTTACGCAGTATAAACCAGAGCCGGATTAATCCTGAATATAGCCCTATATATAGGTACACCATTTTGAATAGCCCATTATAAAGTCATCTAACTATTATATATTATTGTCATAAACAACATCTGGAACTTTAACTGTAAAATTATTTTGTAAGTGATTTTAATTTTATGACGTTACAAAGTTATGTTGTTAAAAACATTTAAACAAGCTTAATATTTTGAGATGCCACTGTGTGGGTATTACGGAAATTAAATTTAATTAAATAGTGTCGTAGACTAGCTCTAGGCCCGTGCCTGCCTACCTCGACTTATACTGGTATAACTCAATTGTAATATTTGAATTAGAATTTAATTTTTTAAGTATGAGTATCCATACTTAAAATTTTCGACATTGAAAATGCGTAATAAATTATTACTGCATTAATACATTATAATTACATCTTGATATTGTTACAAAAACGACTTCGTAATGGCGTTAAATAATTTAGACATTTATTGAAAGTTTTCGTAATTGGTTTTTTTTTTTTAGTGAATGACAATAGTAACAGACTAAATATTTATTGTTAATTTAATCGTTATTAACTTATCTGAAAATGACAACAAAGTATATTAAAGAACTAGTAAAATCGTATCTTATTCGTCTTATTTTCTCATCGTTCAATAATTATCTCCCTTTATTTCAAATTGTTTCTCAGACTAGAAAGGAAATTTATAAAACATTATACAGGCATAGGCGCGCGCACAGGGCGTATCGTTGCACACCGCACACACCGTGCTCTTGTGTTGAAAACGAAATTGACTCATTCTGGGTTTTATTTTATTAAATGCTATCCTATTTGGTATGGGAAATTGTCATAAAATAATAAAGAAATCAAATCAATTGACAACCATTAATTATGATATTGCCTATCACTGTCTTGAATTCAGGGATTATCGTAATAAATTGTGATACTAAGTTTTTTTTTTATTTTTAAAAATGTTATAATTTATTATTACTAGATATGTTCAAATGTATAATAATGTTTTCGTGAAACATTGTTAGACATAGGTAGTATGCTATGTAGCTGAACAATATAATTTAAACAAATTAGATAGTTAAATCAAATAATTATAATAAATAAATAAATTAAATGATTTAAAAACAATCCAATTTTTAATGAATTTATAATTTGTATTTACTATTTTCTTTGTTTAGAGGGTAAGATATAATGCCCACTCAAGGATTAACGTTTTCATTATGGCATGTTGTCGGTGACATTTCGTTTGGGGGAAGGATAGTTATAACGCGCTGACCAACTCTCTGACCACGTTACTTTTCCCAGCTGATTTAAATTTAAGGTCTGTTAATTTTGTTCTTTTAAGTAGGAATTAGGAATTTCAGTAAATCTTATTATTTCATATCAAATATTATATAGTTAGTAATTATAAGTAAGTAGATACGTAATTAAAATACACACATAAAGAATTAATTATTTAATCTTTTTTAATTTTTTTAAAATTAATGACAGGTAATTCTATTATTATTTAAAAAACATGCGTCTAAATGTAAATCATATTCAACATAGAACTGTATTATTAAAACATCTTGACCGTTACCAAAATATAAAATATAATGTATTTCGACTGTAATATTTGAATAAGAATATTAATAATTAAATTTTGACTAATTTTCAACACGAGGGCTCATTTTGAAGGCTAGTATCGAGTTTTATAATTTTTATATCTTGTATATTTTAATACTTTTTGGTATTTTTTCATTAAACAGTATTACAATTTAAGCCGGTATTTGAGCTCTATATGAAATTTAGGACACCTATTTTATTATTGTTTATGTCTAAACCCTGTTAAAAATTGAATCAATATCGTTCAAAAATAAAACATTTGTAAGTTATGCAATCATTTTTTTAATACCATATTGTTCGCTACAAATTATAATAAAAATATAGTCATATATTTAGGTGACTTATTTTTGTAATTTATTTATATTAAAATAATTATTTAGTAGGTAGCCCATAATTTTTGTAAATTTCGTTACATCAAATCAAATTAAATTCATTAAATTATTGACTACAGAATTAGGTATTTTTCTTTAAATTGTAACAAAGAATACCTATGTTTGTTTGTAAAACAAATCTCGATGTACTAAAATTAGTATAAATATTAAATTAATATTTCAAAAACAATATTATATTTTGTTTTCAGTAAACATTTTAAAATATAGTTTTAACCTATGCGTACATGTGTGAAAAACATAAATATCATTAAGACATTTTTGTCATAATAACATATGAGAATTAAATTGTATTATTTCGAAATTACAATTACCACATTTATTTGAGAATAAAATACAATGTAGTATAGTATTACTATAATACTAGGTAGTTGTTTGTTAACAGTTGGCTGGTGGTTGGTATACAATGTCAAGCTGACATACGTATACGATTTTTCGTTTTTAAATTAAAATGTAGGTTTTATATATAATACCTATGTAAATCTAAAAAAAATTAACAACAAATAAATGATACACTTTATTGTTATTTTTATAATACCGAGATATGCATTATTTTTTTGTGTACATACCGGAAATGATGATAGTTTTGTGTGTATATAATTTTGGGAAATAAAAAAAACACATCCTTTGATATACACCAAACAATTGCTTAAGGAATTTATAGCAATGAAACCCGCAACGTCGCCGTTTATCTTTCCGACTTGGTTCGGCGGTTTAAAAGACATTGGAAAACCCGACCGGAACCACAGTCTGTAGAATCGTTTGTCTTTACAGTACTTATACATTAATAATGTAAATGTTTTTTGAAATCACTTTTATGTTATTATACAACTGGAAATTTGGGTGCATCCGGAAAGTGTACCTATCCATAGTTATGGTCTTTTGATGCTCTCAGAAAATTATAGTATAATACGCTGGGAAAAAAAAAACCCTTACTATAAACACGAAACTGAAATCGCTGTCTTAAAACTATTATTGAATACTAAAAAGGTACCTGTATAGAAAAAAAACGTATGACCATTATTTATAACCAGAAATATATTAAAAATAAATGCTTATGCAACATTTACTAATTTATACGTGAATAGCAAAAACAAAATTATATCTATGGTTTTTTTTTTTTTTTTTTTCTACAGTTTTTGGTTTAAGTTTTTTGTGTGTATTGATCGTAACTCTATAGAGGTGTGTGTAGGTACCTACAACCGAGTTGGTACGTGGTTTATGAGGGTTCTGCCAAGTACTTGGAAACACGCAACTTTTTGACCCGATTATATACAATACGACGCGATAACAGTGGAAACGTTTAGGTAGTTATCTGTCTCGTCCCACTATTCACGCTGTTTAAACAGCACTGGTATACTTGTTATAGCACTTGGGTTTTCACGTCAAAGACGCATACGCATACATACTACATGCTAAACACAAACTAAAAATCCACAGATTCAAATAGACTTATCGTATGATTTGTTATAAAAATACTATGTAATTTTTTTTTCAAGTGATAATATACAATACTACACTTGTTTGCAACGTTGCCGATTTATTCATTCGGATTGTTTCTAACTAAAATTATTGATTTTCTACAGCGTTTTCTTCAGCGTTGTGTAATCTGTAAACAATGTTTATTACACTATTTTGAATACTAAATAAAATTAGTTTTAAACTACAATCTTTTTAGATGTTAATACGCGATGAAAATTGTATACCATTAATATTCATCTAAGTACATATAATTTACTACAGTTTATAATAGAAATACTAGAAAATAATATCTAGTCTCTCTAGTTTATATCATACAGTGACGTGTTCAGGGAGATTGAGGGATTATAACCTCACTTCCGAAATCAGAAATGATTTGATAATGTATATGATATAGAATAATATTTTAATATAACAATTATTTTGTAAATCATTTTTATATGACCCTAATTCCCCTGAAAAAAATAATTCGAGATACGCCACTGATACCATAATATGTTGAAAGAATAATTAGTTAATGATTCTTGAACGGACGTTGTTTACTGTTTCCGAACACCCCTCCGTGTTTGAAAAACAAGAATTGTCCACTGCATGAGTTTCTGGTATTCAATTAAATAATTGCACGAATATTCGAAAAAGATACGTGGTGCCTTCCAAAAATATGTTGATACGACATTGTAACTACTGACTCGTTAGCTTGCAACTATAATAATATGTGTATTGGATAGCTTGTATATTTTTTGATATTCATATTTGGAAATTGTACATTTTATACTTTAATTACAGCTATATTTCATGAAAATAAAACATTACGAACTCGTGTTGACAATTAATATAGTAACGATACACATACAATATAACGGATAATAAATTATTATTAATAATAACCTAACTTTTAACCGGAGATAATATTTTTTAATATTATATTTTCTAAATACCCCGTAATTGTGTGTGATGTGTATAATCTTTGACGGCGTTAGTTTAAAATTTGTGTTGTGTACAATAACGTAACTCATCCGGTCGAGAAATATTGTCATTTCGTGTCCTCCCATCCCTTTTTTCCCCCTGCTACCGCGCTCGTCGTTAACACCAATAAAAATAAATAAAACGGACTTTTTGACGAGACAAAGAGACTCTTGACACATCGTTTTATTGTTCTTTAATAACGGGTTTTATTATACACAGACAACCGACTACGATACGGTGTTGGTTGTTTATTACAATATAATATTAATTGTCGCAATTAAAATTCATTGATGTCGGTATAATATAGCAAATAAGATGATGGCTCTTCAGTAATAATATATTGTTTTTATTATTAATTTTTTTTTTTGTTTCAAAATTCTAATAGTATATTTTGGGCAGTTTACTGACGTGCAGGTAGATATAAGTAATAAAATACGTTTCAAAAGGGTATATTCACACACATTTTGTTAATCGAGATCATGGCCGTAAATATAGCAGAGCTTGTGGAGGTGTAGCTCCCACAAAACTCATCGAAGTCCCACTCTAAATCAAGTCCTTATCGATTAAACACTAAGTAATAAGTATACATAATCGATTTTAATAAATATTTTTGAGTGTTAAGCCCCTCACCTTTCTCCAAAATATTTGGGCTATTTTCGTTTATGGTCGAGATCGACAATTTTGCGGCAGTTTGCTCATTACGCCGTTTACATACCAATTCAGCGCTGCAGTTGCACATATTTTTTTCTCGCGCGAGAATTTTACCATTTTACCAATCAGTAATAAATTGTTATTGTGTTTCGCTGCAGTTCCGTGGTTTCTAACGTTCTAAAATCTTAAACCTTCAACCACTCACGGCCAATCACTGATTTTAGTCGAGGTATGGGTCCATACAAAAAAACCGTCGTCTTCGCCATGTCAGACCGCATCATTGTTATAGATATTAAATAAATCGGTTTAAAGTTATAATAATACACTCGCAAATCGTGTTATTAAAGTATTACAATATACATAATATATCTGTAGTATTTACACACATGTTACTTTTACTATTAGTTAACCACACTAGGTCTGCTATTATTTCGGTGTTGTTAATTATTATTATTTTGGGAGAGGTAATTTAATGATAAATTATACGTTCTTTCGAATTTTCCATGATTTATTCGATTACAGAATAGGTAGGTAGGTGGTAGGTATATGTTCGGTAAAGCTAGTAATCGTAGATACAGAGAAAACCGTTTATGTAGGTTCTTGTAGCGATCGCAGTGGCTTTACAATATATAGTACACGTATAAAACCCGTCTGATGTGTAGTACAACCGGTTATTAATAATATAATATTTTTTTTTTTATTCGGCGTATATAGCTATGGGTAATATAATTATTGTTATTATTTTTTCACTATATTTTTTTTTTCTCTCCATATAACTATACCATGTGTATGTCATTCTTGTTTGTTTTTTTTTTCTCCAATACTATTACTTTTGAGTTTTACGTAGGTATTGTAGGTACATATATATATATATTTTTTTTATTTCTTCTTCTCATGCACTATAATATTCTTCTTTTCATGATTATTATAGTGTACGCGTATTATAGCTGTAACCCATTTAGACACCCCCTCTCGTATGGTCGTATATTCTTACACTCCTGCTCGATTATAAACCGGTTTTATATAGGCCCGTGTAGTAAACAACCAGCACTACATAGACAGATATATTATACGATTCGCTCGGCATTATCAGCTGATCAAATTCGAGAAAACCTATATTATGCTATTACGACCTCTTCTTTCTTTCAGGCACGTTTAATTTTTTTTTTTTATAATTGAGTAATTTGTAGAAGGAAAAAAGATAATATCCTAATGATATGTGTATTATTTATAATGCACACAATGTATAAAGAGATGGAGATTATATATAGTACGTTTAAACTTAACGTCGAAAGTTTAATGGTTTCTGCAGAACTCGAAAAAAATGTTACATTATAGTTAATTTCGTTTTAGCAGTGAATAAACGCTGAATAATAGATAATAAATTTACACAAAATAATGGTCTATTTTTCAGATTATCAGATAAATTATTACATCAAATAGAATTATTATGACTGTATATATGTGTATTTATAATATAATAGATTTTAGATTTTTGTTATTCGTTTTCAATTAGTTATCTAAATATCTCATAATCTTTTCAGTGTATTTTTGTATTGATAAGTTTCAATTCATGTAATATTAATTAGTGTGATGTAACTAAATTATGATCGACAATATTAACAGCGAGTTTTCGTTTTAAGACTTCATTAATTTAATTGGTAGAGGAGACCCGAGTAAGACAAGGACAAGTAGAGGTAAGATGGGACAAAGGTATTTCATGGAAATCGTTGACTTCACAAAAAAAAGTTCTATTCAAATAATTTTCTATTGTGGTTACCCCAGAGAAAAAAATGTATTTTACCAATGAATATTTTTAAATTAAAATATGATAAATGCGTTATAAAAGAAAACTCGTTTTCCATTTTACAATTCTGTGCTCATTTCGTAAGAAATTCGTTAGTAAATAATTATTTATATTTAATGACTAATTTAAAACTTAAGTTGTGAAATATTGTAAGCTTTCGATTTTAATATCAATTAGTTTTATATTCAATTTGATTGATATATTTTAATACTAATTGACTGTTTAGGTTGACAGGAAATTTAAAATCGGGTATGATAGGGACTTATCAATAATTTACTAATCGAATTAAATTTATAATAATATATATAACCTACTTTATTTTCTAAGCTCACGTCAAAAATTTAAATTTGTATACTTAGAATTTTAAGTTCAAACATTTTGAAAGTTATAAAGAATTTAAAATTTGATAATTTGTACATTTTCAATTATTTTTCAGAGTATTTATACTTAATGAAATAATGAATAATAAACTATATATGTAGTGTTCAGCTATGCAATTTATATTAAAAAACTATTATTCTCCCCCAAAAAAAAACAATAATAATTAAAATAATTAGAACTTATAGAGGGAAACATATTAAATGTATAAATAAATAATATATAATTAAATCATAGTTACCTATTAATTAATAGTATATAGCATATATTATATTATATAGTATAATAATTATTAGTCTAACCTGTAAAATGAGCGGTTTAATATGGGGAAAAAAAATCCACTTATATTTCACTAAATCTTGTTCTGAATACAAAGTAGGGTATTATAACCGTTTTTAATTTGTTTGGTGGGTGGGTGTATGTATAATGTATAAATTATAATATAAAGAGTTACGACCGAGGCAATGAAAATAATATATAGTAACCATGGTAAAGATTAGTTTTAAAATTAAAATCGTATACTTAATATTATAATAAATGTATGCATATACCTAAAATTGCTATAAACAATAATAATTGTATAAAGCAATGAGTCAAACGTTATCAGCCATTTGATTGTTAATTATTATTTTTGAAACAGGTTTAACAATACTAAAATAAATACAACTATTGAAATTTATAATATACTTACATGATTATATAAATTAAAAAAAAATTGTAACGTGGATGTAAGGTTAATTAAAAACTTAGATTAATAAATAATAATTAGCAAATATTGAATAAACAATCACACTTTATGCATATAGATACCTATCACTCGACACCATTTGAGAACTTATATGTAAGTATGTTGGTATACTATATATCTGTGACTTGACTCTAAAAGGAGCAAATTGAGTCAATAAAACTAATATATAAATTATGATGTATTTTAAACTTTTTAACTTTAAATACTTTAATCTTAAATTTGATACATGTATTGTAAAATAAAACGTCTACATCAATTTTAATTTCCACAGATATATAGACTAATGAATAATAAAACTATTTTAATTTTATTCAATTGTTTAAACATATAAATATTTTTGTGTTTAATATAATTTATAACAATTAACATGAAAATTGGTATATTCGAAATTAAAAGTGTGTAGATTTGATTATTTTTGTATAATTTGTTGTTTTGTGCATATACATTTTGTGTTGAAATATTGATTATTTATTTCGAAATATGAGTGTTGAAAAATAACCCACGATGAAAATTAATGATAACAACATATTTTAAGTTAAATATTAATTTACATAAATGTTATTGTTTAATTGTAAAAATGCAATTTTTTAATTTAGAATATGATTTAATAGATTTTTATGATCTATATGGCAATATATGGCCATACGCAACCTCTTAAAATATAATATTGGTTGTGGGGCATTTTTCTGGGATTTGAAGTGGAACGATTATATTATTTAAAAGCAATAGAATAGAAAAATTAAATAATTATATATATTTTTTTATATTTTCCAATCACGTTAAAATATATTATATAGTAATTTGTGACTAAGCATTTTACATAATTCAAATAATAAGGATGCGAAACCTGATTTTAATTTAATTTGATGACAAAAAATATTTCTATTAACTTAGTATATATATTATATACCTATATATTATGGGCAAATTATGGAATTTACTTGCATTCAATTTTAAGTTGAAATATGATTTACAAGTAAAAAGCACGATGGATGACCCTAAGTTAGACATAGTGTTTGAAATATTTCAATATATAAGTTCGTACAGGAAAAATGTACACAATAACGATTTTACTAATTTTAGATTTTCAGTTCAGCGAGTTGGTTTTACTATGATGTGTTTTTTAATCTGTAAATTTTTTTCTAAAAGAAATATTGCTCCAATATTTAAGTGTAGTATTTTCTTTGAAAGACAATTTTATCTAGTCAGTATGGAAAAAAGTCGATTTTTGATTTTCTGTGTAGTTTTTTCTTATTAATTGAAAAAAAAAAAGTAAAAAAAAAAACGAAAAAGTTTATATTTACGGTATTGATTATTTTTGGGTTTTTTTTTCTTGTAATTTGGTTAAAAATAACTTTAGAGAAATATTCATGTTACACTTATCTAGATGCTTTTTCTAGGCCATTTTCGAGCTATTTATAGCCATTTCAAATTGTCGCGGTATTATTTAGTTATTATCTGGATTCATGTATATAAAATTACTTGATCGAACAGAAATTGTTGACAATTTAATACGAGGTTTATTTTGAGTTCAACATAGTGGTGAAAAAAAAAAAAGAAAGTATTCTCACATTAGGTATACCTGTTCTATAGGTTGCCTAAATCTTACTCCTGTTAGTACCGATCACGCTACGGCTGTCTCAAGTTTAAATAAATCTCAACCGATGTACTATTTTGGTGACGAATCGTGTTACCTCGATACGATAAGATGTGTCAAATATAATCGTTGCTGTTAATGGAGCGTAAGGATTGAAAAAGGGTGAAAAAAAAATAACAAAATAATTAATACTCCGAACGTATGGGATCGTAACGACCCGTCAGTTTCGTTTCGTTGCAATCGACGTTGGCGTGCGTTGGTATAATAATTATTATTAGCGTGTCAGTCGATTCTCTGGCGGTGTGCTGCCGAGGCGATCGAAATGTTTGTGTCCGGCTGTCCGATGAGCTAACGATTATTAATGAGCGAATTCTCTTTTTCTCACTTTTTCGGTACCTACCTATGCAAAACGGTTTTCATGCAAATAAACGGGGATAGTATCAATGACCAATTATCTATCGGAGGGGCAACTACAATAATAATGATTGGTAATTATTATTTTTCAATACGTGCAGTTTAATTCACAATAGTGCAGTACACAATAATGTTATAACCAGTTTAACTACGATATTGTTGAATTACTGTGCGTAATATATCCATTCAGTGGCGCGACTAGGAGGAAAGAGTTGGGGATATAATGCCTCCCGAAAATTTACTTTTTTTTACGAACGCTACGTCATACGAAGTTACATAAGTATTTGTGTTGCAATTAGTACTGCCATTTCTTGTAATTTTGAATAAGTGTACGGCGTGCGATACCAGCTATTTAATAGTTTATTATCCTAAATTTCTATTCGGACATTTTTTTGAAATTCGTGAAATTCATTGAAACTGAAAATAAATCTTGATTGCGCCACTGAAATCAATACATTGTGAAATACTGAAACACATCACGAATTGTGACTAAAAAGTTGTCTATTTGTACATCCTGTTTGAAGGCCGCAGCTGGTTTTTTTTTGTTTGATAACTTTTTCATTATTAGGTACATCGCGATCTTTAAATTGAATATCTTTATACAAATTTTCAGGAAGCACGTACTATTAGGAATTCTTATAATGCCTCTTATAAGTCTGTTTCCTTATAATTACAGATACTAAAGAATATAATTCATAATATTTTTTAAGAACTACATATTTGTGTCGAAATGTACGTTAGTTCAAGAAAGTACATTAAATTTTTATTTTAACAAACTTTTATAACTTAGCGAATAGCGTTTTTTTTTTTTTTTTTAAATTTTATCGTTCTCGAATGTTTAAATAAAAATAACGTTATATAAGTTTTAATATTTTTCAAAAATAACTTTGTCTATTGTTCATTTTTCTTGATTTTGATGTATTTAACTAAGTTATATTTATATGTGAACAAACTCTTTTCTTTTTCTTACGATTTATTTTACTATCAAAAATTACGGTAAACCATAAACAAAATTATACTCGTTTATTAGATTCTGAGTGGAGCGAAGAAGCTTATGATTTGACAAAGATGTATGTATATTTTTTTTCTTTTATTTGGGCATAACTTTTCTACCGGAAGTTTTGCACAGATTTTTAAGTGTAGCACCTTTTCTAAAAGGAAATTTGTGGGGGGAAATACTTTAAAGAAGTAATTTTTCGATTTTTTCAAGAATTTTTTCGGGAAAAACGTAGAAAAACTGGAAAAATCGATACAACATTAAACAAATATTTTCATAGAAAACATATAGAACCTATTTAATTATTTTACTATAATATGGCATGTGTAATGTTGACAAAGCATCAATTTCAACTAAATTCCGCTCAGAATCGTTTTTTCGTTAGCAGTAATTTATCATATAAATATATTGAATTATCTATAACAGTGGCTATACCCGTCCCCATTCTAGGACGCCTTTTATAATTATGAGATGATACCTACTATATTATAATCATGTTTACGGTTTTCATTGCAAAAAAAAATAATTCTTCGAATATACATACAATTAATATAATTAATATACATACAATAAAAGGTTATGGTCATCATTATCAGAGTTGAACTCATATACAAATATTTATGTCAGTCGGTTTTGGCACATGTCAATAAGAATATAATATACTACAGGTACCATTGGCATATAAACAATAGTAGTAAAATTGTTTTATTATTTCCTGGTCTAATGATGCCTTTGGTCTTTGCTATTCCTCCCTCACTATTTTTCAATATCTCTGTGTTCCCGAATCCTTCTCTTTTCATGGATTTTTTCAATTTAATAATTTTCATAACTCTTACGGTTTTCTTCTGGTTTAATATTTACTAACTATAAATCTATTTCTGTTTCTTGCACTGGATTCAGCTGTTTCTCCGGACTCCTACCACCCGCCTCTTACTCTTTCTCTTTCCTGTTCTCTTCCTACTCTTACTTATATTTCACCTCTTTAGTTTTTTAAATTCTTTAAGGCTGACTATCCACATATTTCATTCGTAAATCAAGCTCATCCTCTATTATTCCATCTCATTTATTTTATGACTTCTTCTGTTCAAATCCCGCTGATGTTGCTAATCACTTCTCCAAGTTTTTCTCCTCTATCTACACCACTTCTAATTCTTTACTTTCTTTATCTTCAAGTACTTTTAGCCCTCAATTATGTCTTTCTTTTTGTTCTCTTTTTACTTTCTTCTTTCCGTTTTGCCCTTTTTGTTAATTTAGCTCCTTCTGTTTTTCATCATTCCAAACTTTTAATATTTACTGATGAAAAAATTGTACCTCCAAATTAATTATATTAATCATTGTTCTCTTCTCCAACAGGATCTTACTAATTTAGTTTTGTGGGGTGAGTCCCTAGGTTTCTTCCTGAACATTTCTAAATTTTCGGTTTTTTCCTTCTTCCATACCCACTCCTATATCTTTTTTCTTACGCCATTTATAATATCTCTATTCTTTAGTCAAGCAAATTTATTCGTGACCTAGGTTTTACGTTCACTCGTGACCTTTCCTCTAAGATGCACTTCGAGGATATTTGCTGCAGGACACTTAAGATTTTTGACTTGTACTTCGGTCCTCTGCTGCGTTCCAACTTTTATACCCCCTCAAATTCCTCTACTGTGCTCTGGTTTATCCTCTGATCGAATATGACAGTGTTCTTTGAGACCTCTCTACCGCTTGTATCAGCGCTTCTGTTGAACGTGTCCAGAGAAAATTCCTTCGCATTGTAGCTTATCAGTTTAATATCTCTCACCCTCCTCATGATTACACACCTGTTATTCGTGTCCTGAATATTTTTTCGTTAGCTGACCGTTGGTATGTTTCTAATCTCTCCTTTCTTTCCAATCTTTTTTTTGCTAAAATCGATTCTCTCTTTTTCTTATTTCTAATAAATTTCCGAGCCCCATCTCGCACTACTCGCGGTTCTGTTCCCTTCCACATTCCTAGCTTCTTTTGTTATTACCTTGACAACTCTCCTCTTGTCCGTCTCATGCGGGCAGCAAATAATAACCCCTCCTTTTCCTTATAGTTAAATTTATTAATATTGTTATTTTTCTAGATGTTCTGAGGTCGTTTAGACAAGTATATATTATTATGTAATACGTGATTCATTATTTCCTGAAAATTATTGCAATGATATAATATAATGGTTCATTTGAAAAATGTAATTTGAGTATTATATTACCTATATTATACTTGACTAATAATTTTTGTTATTACGACGACGTCCGATTATGTATAGATAAACAACTAATAATAATATTAATAAGGATAACACGTGTCTTATTATAATACGATTATGTTGTATAATGTCTCATATAGTACCGAATACATTTTCTTAAAATAGATAATCTAGTTCGTTATATGATTGCGCTGTGTTGAAAACAAACCTTAATAGAATAATAATTATATTATAATCAGTAGAATACTATATATATTTAATAATAGTCACGTAAAAAGAAATAATCTTTATCGCCATTGTTGCATTTATTATACCTAATACAATATTAGTGTCAACATCAATCGTTGCTATACTAAAATCTGTTATCTACAGGTTTTCAAGATTATAATATATTTTTCGCATTTTCGAAATACCAACAATATGCAAAACAGAGGCGTACATTTAATCTTGTATGGGGCAGAGGTGGGGGAGTGTTTAAACAAATAGTACACACAAAAACTTCCCTTATGTAACTACAATTTTTCGGAAAAACTAGGAAACTTTTTTCCTAATAATCAAACACTTACATAGTTACTTATAGTTATAATACAAATTAAAAACTCATGGCTCATGGCAGTTAGTTATTATTAATACTAAATTGTACATTTTATTAAAAAATTTACAGTAAAACAGCTTTATATAATATATTTTATTCTCATTTTATATATTATATAAGTGGATTCATTAAGCATGACCACCAATATATCCAAATTTTGACTTTTGGAATTTTTAAGTGTAGTTAATGCCGATATTATTACTTATACTTAGATTTTTCACAACATTCCATATGGAGTATCCTGTTGGTGATACCAATTTTGGTTTTCAAATAGAACCTATATTGAAAATTCCATACATAGATGAGGTAATTAAAATACATTTTGGGCCATTGTGACAATATCAGTGGCACTAATTATTGTTCCGTGGTGGTACGATCACCTACCACTAGGTAGCGTTAAATTATCACTGAGGGGCACTACGTACTTAGCATGTTAAAATATGCTCTAGGGAGGAGTTAACCCAGAAATCCCCTTCGTAAATACGTTACTGATGCAAAATTCGAATTAGGAAAAGCGAAAATACTTTGCATTGGGTTTAAGAGCTACTACAATTTTCACTAGATAACAAAAGTATACTGTAAGATACTATTTTTCTATCATGCACACTACATAACAATAGTATTATTGCGAGTCGAGATTATAATTTAAATTCAACACCTTTATTACTCATGCGGTATTTATACATATTTGTTTTATGCAATTTGTATAAAAACTGTTGAGAAATTCGAAAAATGACTTAATCCGTTTAGAAGAGCATATTGTATACTCGTTATTTCCGCGTCAACTTGAGTAATTGCGAGTTATAGCAAATTTAAAAAAAAAAAAATCACTTAATACTTTGCAGAGTACAGGGAAATAGGCAAATAATAGGTGTTATACTCGTATACTGTAATACTGTACTGGTTGTACTGCACTAACTTTATTTATTATTGTAATTTGAACATTTTAAACGTTCTAAATGTCCAATTATAATGTACAACTGATAACAGTTTCGAGGCAGTAAAACACGGAGGGGGAGCATGAGCCCCTGGAATCGGATACAAAGTAGAAAAATGGTTGACGATAAAAAAAAAAAAAAAAATGTCGACTTCATCTAACGAAATTTGTTTGCAGTTCAGTTACGGCCTCGATCAGTTCGCAAACACATTGAATGGACGCGTTTGTTATTTTTTTCACGCGGGAAATATTAATACAATAATAATTAGCATGCGGGTTTTCGACAATTAATAATAGCATGCGATAGGTAACAATAATAACAATAATAATAAATATGTCCACGCGTGTTGTTCTTCGGTCGAAATTTGTGACGGAAAAAAATAATTTTCACGGTCACGGCAATTTATCGCCGCGTGCGTGTGCCGCGGCGGCGGATTGGCGGGTGGAAGTGGAACGGCGTGGGGGAGCGGGTGGCGGCGGAGGTGGCTCGCGCGGGTACGCACGTGCGAAACGATACAAAGCGCGAGCGCAACGCGAATAAAATAATATATTCGTGTAATTTTCGTAACGGTTCCGAACGACGACGGCGACGGCGTGTGCAACATTGCAATTATTTTATAGGCGGGCGTATGCCGCACGGGGTTAGGCATCGCTCGTCAGTTCTAATCGCCGGCGTTATTCGAACGCTGCCGTAAGACCGGCGAGCACGAGAACGTCGCGTGTTGTTAATCAATCGACGGATGCGCACAACGCGTACCTGCACCACCGCGGCGATAGTGTTGCATTGTTCTACGCGCGCGCCGTCGTCGTCTCGGACGTGCGGTACCCGTATGGGGGGCTGTATTGTGACAACCGAAACTGGGGGAATTCAATAATGAATTTACGCGCACGATATGCGTACGTGTATGTATTACGACTAGGGGACCAGGGCTCGGATGTTATAGGAGTTGCACGTTTTTCTGTATGCACCGGATCCACGCAGGACCAATAACGAAATTCTCTCTGCGTATGCAACGGAGAGTTTAAAACGCATGTTTTGCGTATATTTTAGTCAATTTTAGAGAATAATAATAAAAAAAAAAAAAAAATGCAAATATTTCGTCGATTTATTAATGTTTTCTAAACCGATTGATTTTTTTTTTTTCACTTTCTTAACCAATGCCTATTGTAATTGAAATATCGAATTCAAAACTCACTCGAATATTATCTAACGTAGTTATTTATTGTTCTTTCTTACCGTCTCGGTCTGTCGTTATTAATTTAATATTCGTATATATTTTAATCTTTTTTGATTTTACAATTTTTTCGCGCATATTTGCATACGTATTTTGCCTTATTTTTCATTCTATAACTTCCGAGCACTAATTGTGTGACAGTTGTAGAATGAAATTTTAAAAATAACCACCGGGTAACGATATGACCGCATTCGCATACACCCGTCCACCATATCGTTTCTCAATATTATTGTGTCATTATTGCCTAGCAGCCATGTACCTGCACTTGCCGTAGAATCGCTCGACAGGTCCAGCCGTCGTGGCGTCATCCGCGTCGCACATCTGGTAACCAGGTTCAAGGTTGACGATCGCACGGTTTTCACGCCGACCGTCTATATTTGGATCGGTGTATCGCGGTGGCCGGCCGGTCTCCTGGACTGTCTACGATAAATCATCATTAACTGGAAGGGGAGGGATAGTAGGGGTTTTACGCTTTCTCCCCTCCCCCCCCCCTTCGGAGGCACACAACTTCTATGATATCACCAGCAAGCGTGGTGTTCAGGTATGGACTTGGACGTCTAAATCGAGTTTTGTACCCATCCCTCCCTTCCCTAAAAAAAAAAACCCGTAAATATGCTACTGCAGTGCCATAGCGCGTGATAAATCACTGTTTTTTTTTACTCCTTGGTTTTTTCACAAATCCCGTTAGACTATCAATTAACGTCAGGTGGCTGATTCTTGAAAAGCGATTAGAATCTTGCGACATATAATAGTATATTCATCGCATCATGCGGACATAATATTATAATGATCGAAATTATTAGACTCGTTCACGTGAATAACTGTATTATAATCGATAATTTTTATCGCACGATGTGATAAATATGTATTGCAAGATTTTTAGCTGATTTCATAAATTGCAGGTACTTAAACAAGGGCATTCAATTTAAAATGGTTTATTTTATTTGATATATTATACGATTTACGAAGGAAGTGTTCGTCATAGGAAAATATATATTGTACATATTATCGTACACTCACCAATTATTACGTCATAAGTATCCCTTTCCCTCATATTCGAAAATTAAAATTGTTGTGTTTGTCAATATTTAACATGTAATTAGCATGCTTTTGTATGCTTATCGCTACAATTTGCATGTCTCTAGTTTAGACCAGTGTTTCCTAACGGGGGGAGGAGGATTCTAGGAGAGAAATTTAGGTACTGCGTGGGGGGTAATATAGCGATGATGAAATTGTAAGAATAAAATATTAAATGTGTAAATTTACCATATCTATAATTAAAAACCAATAATTTTATATTTTTAATTAATAAAGGGAGGCATGTGATTTTTGATAATTTAAAAGGAGGTAGAGTAAAAAAGTTAGGAAGCATTGGTTTAGACGTTACATGAAAAAAACCCGAGAAAAAGGGTGCCGGAGAAATATTTCTTCAATCGTTTTTCATTTTTTTTTTTTTTTTTTTTTAATGGCCCGGTAGCTCTGGTGATTTATATTCGCCTGTTGATGGGTTTAAAACTGTGTTTTACAGGGTATGTGGCTACGCTCAACTGATCCTTGTAAGTTTACGTTTACGTAATAATCCGTTTCGTGTATATTTATTTTCTGATAACACATTAGATTTTTCAAAATATTTAAAAGGTATTCTGTGGTGATACCAACTTTGGTTTTTCAAATGAGAATTTTGTATTAAAAATTCTGAAAATAAATGGTTAATAATGTGTTAATTAAATAAATGTTGGTTTTAAAATTTTTGATTTCGGTCAAACCGCTGACGAGATATTTCACATAAATTTTGACAGGGAGAGAGTAGTGGAGCACTAATAAAACGCCCCGCGCCGTGCCACAAAATAAATGATACTCTACAACTTTCCCCCTACCGAAACTTAAAAGGGGAATATATTTCGTTAACGGGTTGGTGGAAATCAAAAATGTTGACACTAAAGTTTATTTAAAGTAATACTCCGGAAATTTTTTGAATTTTTAATATAGGTTCTCATTTGAAAAACCAAAGTTGGTATCGCAACAGGATACTTTTTAAATGTTGTAAAAAATCTAAGTATTCGAAAATATCGGCTTTAACTACAATTAGAAATTCCAAAAATCAGAATTTAAATATATGTAAAATTCAACCAAAAAATTAGGGTTAGCGAATCACCTTGCATAGGTATACTGTTTTTATCACATATAGTGCGTTGTAGTTGTATTATTGATAATGCACGTACGAGTACGTTCAAGGCACACGACAATTTTGTTTAAAAATTTAAATTGTCATTCACCATTGCAGCACGGCCTATATTGTAATCGAACCATGAGTTAATATTTTCAATGAGACGCTGAAGGTGACCGGAAAGAATCTTTAATAAGTAGGAAATTAATAGAAACAAAAATATATATATATATTTACAATAATGGGAGTGATGGAAACGCGCTAAATGTCCGTAAACGAATTATAAGCCTCCGATCGAAGGCCACCAAACTGGCCGGTCGTCGATAAAAATGATGGAAAGTGCGTAACTACGTTATGGAATAAAAACACTATAATATTATCATATTACCTATATTAACTACGTATATTAGAATATTACCATATAGTACGAATATGATTAGTGCCAATGACACGAGACATGACATCACGAAAGAAAAAAAGTTTATACATACAATGTACAATATGTAACATGTAGACAAAAATGCGAGAATATTACTCTAAACGTCGGTCGGTGGGTATTTTTATCGGTGATTTTAAGGACATAGGACACCTACGCGATTATCGTTGTACAGTGTCGGTGACCGGCTGCACGAGGTTAGGCTTAAAAATAATATTATGTTCATAGGTATAAAATCACTATTAGATTTTCGGAGCTGTATAGTCGATGCGAGATG
Organism: Cinara cedri; assembly: GCA_902439185.1. Taxonomy (NCBI): domain Eukaryota; kingdom Metazoa; phylum Arthropoda; class Insecta; order Hemiptera; family Aphididae; genus Cinara; species Cinara cedri. The sequence continues at coordinate 199,623 of CABPRJ010001476.1, read as the reverse complement.
TAACGATGATGTTGTGTGACATCAAATATTCGCCCGTTGTATTTTTTTTTCCAAATAAAATTCAAATCAGTCAATTACGATAATGTGAAATACGAGTATATGCTAATTCGTATGTTTTTCCTGGACGAGAGTAGGCATATATTATTAAAAAAAAAAAAGACACATTTTGAAGGTCATGTAGATATACATAATGGTACCTAATTTATATTTATACGTAACGATAAATCATTATGTTTACAAAAACGATTCTAAGCGACGTTCGGTTTAATATGTTTAGATTAATATAAACATTGAAAATCGTATTAATTTGAAAAAAAAAAATAAATTTATCTTCTTATTTTTAAGCATTTTTTATGAAGCCTAAACAAATCGTGTCTACATAAAACCAAATAAAAATTTCAGATAACTATAAATAACTCATAAAATGTCAGAATGTTTTGAAAATGTCAAGACAAATTTAAGTATCTAGTACAAATTTAATTTCTTTGTACAGTGGCGTATTTGGGGGGAAGAGGCGATAAAGGCAGTCACCGCCTCCTGAGATATATTTGCAAATCATATGAGTTTGTTGAACTTATAAGTGTTTCTAAATTTACTCAATAAAAATGTTTTTTTTTTCATAAGAAATTCGTGTTATTATTTTTTGAAGATATTCGTTTTAACAACAGATAATATTATGATCACGGATTCGTGGCCCACAGTTGGTAATATCGTCTGCGTTTTTTAATTCTTCTACCCTTAGAATGTTTGAATAATTGAATGCGTGTGTTAAGTAAAAAGTACTAATATTTAGATAATTTGCCTTATTATTTGGAATATTTAAAATGTTTTAAATGCTTAATCAATCTTAATTTATTTTTTAGTAATAATAGTTAAATTCTGTATTTTTCTTATTCGTTTACTACTCGCCTAACATCCATTTTTGACTTGAAAATTTCTTATTATTTATATTCTTATATTAGTCATATCTGCTACTTTTATTATTTTGTTAATAGGTTAAATACTTGGCTGAGATTAAAAATGGGCCAGGATCGCTTAACGGATTTGGCATTGCTTAATATTTATAAATTAATTGCATTAAATGTTGACGGTAATATCGTCGATAGATTTGCAAATATTAAAAAAAGAAATACAGATCTTATTTTGTAAATAAAAATGCATGTTCTATTAAATGTTGATAATTTTTTTTTGTGAGTGTTGACCTCTTTTAATATCGCTCCCTTGAGGTGAAGTCTCAAATACGTTTCTGCGGTTATTTTTAACTGTATTGTAATAAAAAAACATAATGGCAGATATAATTGAAACAACTATTGCGTACATATTTTTTGTTTTTCTGACGGTTTTTTCTCCAATTATTAAGAAAAATACAAGAATAATCAAAAAATTATGACCTATTAGATAAATTTTTTTACAAAAATCTACTTCAAAATTTAATGATTGGAGTAAGATTTCCGATAGAAAAGTTATTCAGATAGAAAAAAAAGTCTATACGAATCAAACCAAAGCAAGGTGTATTGGTATTAAAACATACACATCCCGGCGTGTACATTGGTCAAATAATTTTCGATTGAATTAATCGCAAAACTAAAAACTTATTGATTTTTATTTTGAGACAGAATGGTAAACATTTTTTTTCTCGACATTTTCTGTAGTTCTTTTGAGGGTATAGGTAAGGTACGAAATGTGTACGTTTTTTTAATACGTAACATTTATAAATCTAAACTATCAATTAAACAATATATTTAATTAGGTAGGTATAATAATAGGTGTTACGTCCTATTGAATATTTGAAATATACGATTTGTTTTCTTTTTCTATACCGACCATTTAGATAAATACAATAATAAATTATCATAATCGTGTATTCTCGATTCTCGATATTTATCTACCTACTTACCTACCTACCTACGCACTCTGACGGGGAAACGGAATTTAATTCAAGGTAACGGGCGGAAATCATGTTAAGAACCGAAAACCGCGGCGGCGCGTCCGGACCCTAATAACAAATTCACATCGGTGAACCCAATTTTCGGGTTCTGTTTTGCCAATTAAAATGATTAACAATCTACGGCGTGCACTCTATGGCCGAATGATAAATTGCCTCGGGGAAACGCGGGGCAATTGGTCTTCACCGCCGTCTGGGTCCAAATTATTCACCGTAAAGTTATTTGGAAATTACTTTGAGTATAACTTTTGATTAAAAGCGTTTTAACAGAATTACACGCAGCGGAAATATTATCTCGCGCCGACTATAATACTAAACTCGTTTAATAATGTAGCCACGGCACAGTATTAAATCATAATGCAACAGTAAGTATAAAATACTATTATATTAGAAACGCGTGGACTTAAATCAACAGAGTGACCTTTTTCCGACTGCAGTTAATGTACCGTATCGGGTTAAATATATATTGTAAAGTTAATGATTGTAAAGGATATTACAACTAGGGATAGGTGAAACTAGGGAGAGTGTCTTTTGCACCCCCGAAAATAACCCAATAAGCTTTTTCGTAGTATCGACTAAACATTTAATCCGCGTAGTTAAAAATTAATAAGCGGAACGTAATACGAATTACCTACAGACAATGCATGCGTGTATAACAATTAAAGTTAATTAAAGTTATGATAGATTTTTATGTAAAAAATTGTCAATGTAATTTGTAGTCTCTAATTATAAGTGCCGTGAAAAGGGGATTGTGGGGGCATTGCCTTCATAGATCTCTGATGTGGCTATAATTTTTGCCATCCCCAGAGTTGGTAGTCTAGTTGAGCTCAGTGATGGATTTGGTTCGTCTTCGAATTTAAACGAGATGCGTATAAAAAAAAGAAAATTTTACAAAATAAATTATATTGAATACATATTAGCAAAACTTAGAAAATGTTTTAAATATGCATACATATGCAAAACAAAATTATATGTTTGATATCTCAGATGTATATAACGAATTTATTTTATAGCTCACTCTGACGTTTTCATCTGTTTCTTATAATAATAATTAGAAAATACTTAAGAATAGCGAGCTCTAGTAGTAATAATATATACTCGTATTTAAAATTAAAAACCATACAAAAGCAATAACGAATAAAATTAATGAAAAATAAAAACGCTTTCCTCATCGCTAATCGGAGTTTAAAAAAAAAAAAAAAAAAAAAAATTGGAATATTCCTATTACTGTTAATATTTAACGGATTACTGTCACGTGAAGCATGTACTTACTACTTAGCCATGTTTTTATTTTTTATTCTTTATTATACATCTTGGAAATATCGAATTTGATAATGGATTTGTTGACTGTATATTGAAATGGTGGCCTTATCATAATAATATATAATGGTTTATAATAATATTATGGCAGTGAAGAAATAAAAACATAATAAGCAAAACAAAATTATTATAACAACGCGAGAAAAAACCGTCATGCATGCGATATAGCGATGTACGAGAGCGTCATTTGAGTGTTTTTTTTTTATACTTGCATTCTAAAAAAAAAAAAAAAAAAAAAAAAAAAAAAATAAGAAATGAAACAGTAATTTTAATACCATTCTACGTATATTATTATCTTAGTCTAATTAAAATTTATACACAAATCAACGCATACGAACATTATCAATCAACAATAATAATTATAGCATCAAATTTAAGGGGGAAAATAATGTAGTATTAGAATTTTCATATTTCAAAATAATCAACATTAAATGTACCTTTATAGCTACTTTAATACGAATTTTACAATCTTCGTTAAATACAATCATTTTTACTTAAAGTTTGTTAAATGTTTACATATAACGTAGTGTTACACAGTATTGAAAAAACTTCATAATGTCGAAAAAAAAATAATTGTTTAAAAATAAAAACGGGACTGTGACTTTTCTTTTTCACACTTTTTACTTAACACACGCATTCAATTATTCAAACATTCTAAGGGTAGAAGAATTAAAAAACGTCCAATCATAGTAAAAGTTGTCCGGTAATATGTTTTAAAATTAGGATAATTTCTTGTCCGTGACAACCTAACTAATAATAACTGTTTTTCCATCCATGCAGGCCATGGTATTATAATAATTCAACTACAAAAAAAAGAAAAATTCAATTTTCGTTCCAAAATTACTAGACATCTTGTATCAGCCTCCCTCTTAAGGGTAGAATTTCAGAAATCCAGTTTCGAGGTGTACACGAACTCGTTTATCTACTTCTGTATGTTATTTTTCAGGTCTTTTTGTACGATAGATTCGGCTATGGATCCCGAACAGACAGACACTTTAATTTTTTAGTGTAGATAAATTATAATTTACATGAACGGTGCACCAAAATATGAATACATGTTTTGGGAAATGCAGTCTCTTTGATGTTGAGTAATAATATTGTCATATTTTTGTATGGATATTTCGTTTACCTATATATTTTTTTCGTTTTGAGAATTTTCGCTATTACCAGCCACATTATTACCGGAGACAGTCGATAGTGTTCTAAAGTCAAATGAACGAAAAATATAGTGTATGTTTATTGCAAAATTTCGATTGGGTCTTTTTATCGTTTCAATCATTCTCGAGTTTTGATTGCGCTCGGTTTTAGCAGACGGGTATTCGATTGCACCCGAAACGAAAAATCGAGAATTTCGATTGTGTCGGGTGAAATTTCAATACATTTGTATGCTTTTCGTTTGGGACGCAACCGTAAGCATACCTGCTAAAACCGAACGTGGTCGAAACTCGAGAAGGGTTAAAAGGTCAAAACGGGACGCAATTGGATGATGCCCATTAATACGATCATCGATAGACTGTAAGTAAGTAGTTATGATCTGAAAAAGTACGGCTTGTTAAGGTATAGTTATCTACGTGCATAATACGGTCTGATTTATTTCTTGGGAACCTTCCAAACTACACAAGGTGATTTGTAAATCAGGTACTATATTTTTTGTTCCCAGACACGCAAACGATAATAAGCATAGTATAATAATGTAGGCAAATAGCAGCTACTGCACGGTCTTTCTATATTAGGTAGGCTTTCTAGGCCAACAACACGAAGTCGATAATTCTTCGGGGCGCGATACTGCAAGTGTGAACGGTTAAAAATAATATATTCCGTATTTTCAAGGAAAAATAATATGCAGTATCGACAAAAATAAAAAAGTAATATTCATGTTTTATATCTGGTTATATAACATTTTTAGTTTGCGGCACGCACAAACACGTAGATTAAAGTATGAACCTAATTTTGTTTAAATATACTATACAAGTTGCAGTGCTAAATTTAACTTTCTGTGTTTATCAAAATCGAATAAGCGCAGTTTACAGTTTTCCCAAATATTACAAATACTATCTAAAACATTTTGACACTATTGAAATTAAAAGAAAAAAAACTCGATAATTGACATATTTTCGCATTGTTATAGGTGGGAAATTGGGAAATTATAGGAAAAATGGGTAATTTAGTTAGCAGTTTTATAAATCAAAGAAGTGATTTCAGAAAAAAAAATAATAATCATAAACCCTAGTGAATCTTCACGTTTAGTATTATTTAATCATCAGCGACCAAACAATTTTCTTGGGTAATTGTTTTTATTGCAGTTTTATTATATAAGTAACAGATATTTTTAATTGAATTGTGTATGATATGTGTTATAAAACATCAATGAACATATTATTAAGTTATGCATGCACTTTTAATTGATATTATAAAAACAAAAACAATGTTGAATTGCTTTTAGAGTTATCGTTGTAAAAAATATTGTAATGTCTAAATAAATTATTTTAAATCGATCCTCTGCACGCAATGGGTACTTCCCGGATTTAATTCCTTTGTTAATTTCTCAGTCAAGTTTGATTTTCAATTCACTGTAATCAGTACTTAATTAATGAACATTTTACCAACAATATTGGACTAAAGAATTTTAAATTTGTACTAAAAAAAAGTAATTTTATCATGTTGTTTTTTTAAAATGTGTCAGTGTTGAATAATCTTGTTTAGATATTAGGTTTCATAATTCATTTTTAACGTTTAATTATATATTAATCAGCATCGGCCTGTCATTGATAATGAACGGAAAATATAATTTTATTTTGATATTATCATATGCTTAAACATTTTTTAAAAGTTAAAATTCTAAAGGCTAATAGAAGTTTGTGGGTACTTATCGGCTATCACAACTACCTTTTTTTATGCGACGTAACTTACAAAAATGAATTAAAAATTATTAAAACTATTATAAGGAATTCAATTATTGTATTGTTTGAATTATTAAAAAAATGAATTAAAAATTCGCTGACCATTATTAATAGTGTGCATAACTCTCGATTTGCTGTGCAAAACCATGTCGAGTAGGGAACAGGGTTAAGTGAAAAAGCATTATAGGTAGAACTAGAGACCCAATGTGATTACTCGCTCGCTGCACTCACTCGGACAGTTTCAATCGAAAATAACCCTTGATTTATAATGCAAAACCACGTCGAGTAGATAATAATAACCGCCACTCAAAATCTTTATCGTCTTGTTACTGCGATAGTCCCGATAACCGAATTACCAAACAGTTATTTGGTTAAGTAGTCGCGATAATCGATTTTGTGTTTAAAACTATTAACAGAGTGCCTTATTTCATAAAATCATGTCCATTATTATTATTTTTTTTTTTTTTGTAACATATGTGATTGTTATTATTTTTTAAGTTGTAACACATTTACACCCTGTGATACATGTATAGTGTAAACCCATAAAATGATCATCTAAACTATCTGTAAAAAAAAAAAAAAAAAAAAAA